>CAXALC010000001.1:2500-97432 GCA_963969595.1 Neckera pumila
AACCCTTGAAAATGGGGGGGACGGCACCATCCAAACCCTAAAACTCCTAACCCTCACAAAAGTAGCAACCCTAAAAGCCACTTTTAAAACGCTCACAACGTCCAACCCTAAACTTGTTTGGGAAAACCAACACCACCATTGGATTCACAACACCCACAAATAGGGGGGTAGGTCCAATCAAAACTTCAAAATAACTTCAAATAAAGAAAGTCAACTCACCCTCAAAAAGTCCAACTTGCTAGATCTCGCAAACGGTGATACTTTTAGGGCGGTTTTTTTCACCATTGGATAGGCCATACCTTATAATGGGGGGGTAGCCAAAATCCCAGCCCAAAAAAAGTATGTCAAAAATTCGGGGATGCCCATGTAACCCTAAACCCTAAACCCAAAACCGCCTTGACGTTGACCGTGGCTCCCGATAGTATGACGCTGTCGAGGAGTCAGGTCAATGTCCCCGTCTCGGCCATGTCCGAGGCTCTGTATTCGTTGGGCGCCAGATGGTGTCGAGTTTCATTCTTCGGAATGAAGTGGTCTATTCCGAGCGCCGAGCCCGTGATAGATCGCTTCATACAGCGATTTCGTGAGCAGATGGGCTCAGACGTTCCGATCGGGCGGAACGTCTTTGATTATGGAGTCCGATTTCCTACGGATGGAGTGCTGCTCTTTAGGTTTAGCGATGAGCAGCATCGCGTGCATAGGTTCAGAGAGGCCTCGGTGCACGAGATGTGCAACGCCGTGGGCTATGGAGCTGTCGAGTGTAGACCGCTCCTTGACCTTCGTTTATCGAAGGTCAAGGTCTATCAGGAGCTCTGTCACGACATCCTGTCTACGATACCCAGACGGACGCTCGATGACACGCCTGCTACAATGTTCACTATGCGCACTCGACTACGACAGCTACAGGACTTGTTGCAGCGTTGGGTGGACATGACAGACGACATGCGCCTCAGTCGTCTGTCAGGCATTCGGATTGAGCTCACAGTGCAGACGGAGATGGTCATCGACGGACGGCGACTCTGCAGCGAGCACGACTTGTTCCACATCACGGGCGTTGAGAGAGCACTAGGTGGAGCGTTTGACACCAGGGACATCACTATCGAGCACTTTCTCGAGCATTGTCGGGGCTTGATGGCAGGACTGGCACTTATGGTCCAAGGTAGGGACGAGCGTACACCGTCACTGGAGATTATGAGCACTTTGACGTTCGTTCGTCAGGCTTTTGGCTGGAGTGGCAGGTACATGGCGCGTCAGCTACAGCAGGCACGAGATTGGCAGGTGGTGGCTATGGCAGCCGAGGCCAGGATGCAGGAGGTTGAGGAGGACTTAGGGTTCTCATACGAGGGGGTAGAGTTAGATGATCCTGAGCTCCGACCTCTCATTCAGGATTTTCTGGATCATGCGGAGTGGACCCTTCAGGCTAGAGTCAGAGATCGTACACTTCCGGGGCTCATGCTCACGAGCACCTACGGGGGGCGCCTACTCCCGAAGGTAGGCATCTATACAGACCGTGTAGGTGCAGCTCGTCACTATATAGGCCTCTACGGCGCGCAGTGGAGAGTGCACGTTCGATCTATAGAGTAGATCCCTATATATGACTTTTTGATTCTCTATATGTCTATTTTTATCTATTATATATATATATATATATATATATACATTTTTCGGTATTATTTACATAGTCTTCTAAACCTCCAAACTTTGACACCCATACCAAAACATTCTTGATTTTTCTAAAAAATACCATGCTATAGATATATACAAGAGCTTTCCAAAATGATAAAAAACTCCCCAATCGGACTTCGTATGAATAAACCATAAATAAATAAAGTTCTATAGTAAGAATCAAACTTCATCCACATACAACTCATGCATACAAGGTCATATAAAGAAGTAGGATACCAATTTGGAACCCTCATTCCTAAACCTACAACATTGCTTTAGGTCAAAACTTGTAAATCCTAAAACTTCAAAAAGTCAACTCTAGTGGTCAAACGGGCCATATCTCCCAAACGAAGCCATATGTTTGGGCTTTTTATTACTCCATTGTGTTCACAACCCTTGAAAATGGGGGGGTAGGCACCATCCAAACCCTAAAATTCCTAACCCTCACAAAAGTAGCAACCCTAAAAGCCACTTTTAAAACGCTCACAACGTCCAACCCTAAACTTGTTTGGAAAAACCAACACCACCATTGGATTCACAACACCCACAAATAGGGGGGTAGGTCCAATCAAAACTTCAAAATAACTTCAAATAAAGAAAGTCAACTCACCCACAAAAAGTCCAACTTGCTAGATCTCGCAAACGGTGATACTTTTAGGGCGGTTTTTTTCAGCATTGGATAGGCCATACCTTAAAATGGGGGGGTAGCCAAAATCCCAACCCAAAAAAAGGATGTCAAAAATTCGGGAATGCCCATGTAACCCCTAAACCCTAAAACCCTAAACCCTAAACCCTAAACCCCTAAACCCTAAACCCTAAAACCCTAAACCCTAAACCCACCCTAAAACCTAAACCCTAAACCCCAAGACGTCTCATTGCTATAGTCATTATGTATGGTCTTTCGGCGCCTTCAAAAACGTCCTTTGCATTGCCATACTCTTCTTCTTTTATCCGACACTCGCCTCTGGACAACGTCAAACTTTTGCAAATGCTCTGTAATGAATCCAATACACTCTTCCTTTAGATACCCCTCTGCTATTGATGCTTCTGGTCTAGCAATATTCTTGATATAGTTCTTCAAAGTCTTCATGTACTTCTTCACTAGATACATCCATCAAGTAGCAACAAGTCCACACATGTCTAACTCCAGTACTAGGTGATAAGGCAGATGTGTAATGATATCAAAGAAAGATGGAGGGAATTCCATCTCCAATAATACCATATTTTTTGCCGCATCAACTTCTACGGAATGAAATTCAGCGAGATTGTACACTTTTGTACAAATTCTTCGAAATAGCTTACACATTCCCATCACCGCCATGCGTGGTCCTGGTTTTAGCAAACCACAGAGAGCCAATGGTAGTAGTTGTTGCATCAACACATGATATTCATGGGATTTCAATTCTTCATACTTTTTTTTTGGATGAGCTTTCCAAATGGGGCTGCATATCCCAAAGGTGTCTTCAAAGACTCCATAGTTGTTGCAAAGACATCAAATTTAGCATCAGATAGAATGTACGGTGCTATTAGTTTCAACATTTTTCCTGGCTTTCTTGGATCCATGGTTAGCTACAAATGCTTCCGGATTCCCCTCTTTTGTAAATCTTGTCTCACTTTAAATGTATCTTTTTTTCTCGTTATTGTCTTCAAGAAGTTTTTTGCTAAATTCATTTTACAATGCACCACATCCAATGTGTCGTATAAGCAAGTCCTACAACCATGTCATTACAGAGTAAAATGGTAATTTGCCTCATGTGTACTTCATAAACAAATCTCTATATGCCTTGTACTAGTTGTAATCCAGTTGTACAATATTCATCTTTGAGTCCTATATTATATACTTAGACACCAAATTACAACTTTGATAGTCATTAAGTAGTCATTTTATAGTTGTACATTTGGACCACAGCAACTACACTTAAACAAATGCTATCTTCTACTCTGTATGCACTTAATAATACATGTGTCGCAGCACAAGGCAAGCAAATTTCCAGTTATACTACCAAAAACCACTTTAAAGTATAACAAAGTGACTCTAAAGATCAAACCCGCGAGATTCTGTGAAGTATCTAGCCTTATTTGGTCTCTAAGCTGAATCAATACCTATATTTCCTCTTCCGGTCCTAAGACCACAACCGAAAACACAACAACACCGAAAACTACAATCAGACTTTCTTCTCCTTTCCCGATCCGGCCAACTTTCCGATCTGGTCTGATCAACTCACATCTGCTCTTACTCCCATCCGGTTTAGTTTTACCTCTGTTTCACCATTAGAGGGTTTGCCCCTTGTTTTTGAAAGTGGTAGGCCCGCCGCTCCTTCCGTGACTTATAGCAGCTGAAGACCCACTTCTCTATTCTCCAATTTCCTACACTAATCTGGATCCGGTTTGATCCTTCACAGCAATCCAGAGAACTCTCCGGATCACTGGTCACACAAAGACCCCCCGTACGATCTTTTCATACTACAACGACCTTAGCGCCAAGTTCTGTTTGTACGAAGTCAGGTGGCTGCAAGTGAACCCGTCCGTTCCAATATCAACTAAAATCCTTCCGTTTGCCAACTAGGGTGGCGAAATCTCTCAGGAGATAGGACACTCAACCGGATTTTCCACCTAGGAGTTCTAGTATGACTAAAGAATTCCTCCCTATCTGCCTAGCCTAACAACGGCTGTCTCGCCCGGAATCCTAAACCTTAGAGATGCTGAGGGACTGAAATCCACTCCCAACTCTTTCACAACCTGTTCACTTGCATATAAGATCAAAACAAGAACACCAAAGGGAGAAATCACACCCGCATCAGCATGCGCCTTCTTAACTCCTCACCACACAGTCCTGCCACACATGGGAGAGACACGCAACAAGAGGCCAAGAGAAGACATACACAAAATTTGGGTGAAAAGACTCCCAGCTTCCAAGTAGGGGCTGACTTATATACAACTTAATTACAAGGCAAAAAGGCCCTCGGAAATCCGCGCTGGACATCCGAGTCCAATCCTAACCGGCCAGACCGGATCAACATCTGATCTGGTCCTAACTATCTTACAAAACTTTACATTCCTAACTACCTATCTATTCTCCAACTCCCCCACCCAGCATAGGACTCTTGGGTTCCTCGGACAGTTGGTTGAAGACATCCGCAAGGTTCCGGCTCCGCTCTCCGGCAGTTGGATCCGGAAGATCTGATCCTGGTGACGAATCCAACTAAATCGGTTGTCCAAGCCCAGGTCTCCGGTTACTCTTCCTCGACTCGAGTGTCTGATCCTTGGGCTCCCTCAGATTTGACCCTCCGGCTACAAACGAATCCGGTAGCGATATGTTCGACAGGTGGATCTCCCGGGAGTACATGGACCCGTTCAACTTCCGACTGCTGATGTCCATCCGATTTAGGGTTTAGGGTCGTAAACCCTAAACCGCCTCTCTCGCTGCCGCCAAGGATGCTTCCACCCGATTGGTGAAGTCGGTGAGGATCCGAACTATCCGGGAACCAGATACCTTCTTCTCCTCATGCACCCCTTTGTCAAATAATTTCGCTTTGACTGTGGTGGATCCGGACTCTCCGAGGATGTCCTTCACCGACTCGGCCACTTTCCGGGTTGCTTCCGCCATCTCTCGGACTGCAGCCTTGTCTTCCCTGAGGGCTATCATATCAGCCCTTAAGGTGTCGACTTCCTCCTGAAGCCGACGGATCTCTGCCTCCTGCCTTCGGTGCTCATCTGGATTGGACAGATACTGACCCACCTTGTCCGGTAAATCACTATCCACCGATGCACCCACCAGATCTCCGATAGTGACGAGAGCCCTCCTCTTGACCTCCCAGTCCGCTCGTATCTCGCACAGGATTACCGTCAACTAGTTGAACGAGTCGGTCAGGTCTTCGAGATCCGGCATTTCTACATCCGGTCCCTGTTCTGGAGTGGACCGGGTGGTAGGAGGGGTTCCTTGCTTGTGAGGAGGCGTCGGCTTCAGGAGGAAGTCCTCGACCGGAAGGGCTCCTCCTCTTCTTCTTCTTCTGTCTCGGGTTCGGACCCGGTTTGCTCTTCCTGTTTGTCATCCGAACCCGACTCCCCGTACTTCAGGATAGACTCGTGAAGGCTCCACATCTTCTCCTCCGTCTCGATAAGGAGTTGGTTGCGGTGGTAGAGGTGGAAGAGATAGGGATTCAAGGGAGTGGCCCTACTCTTTCCGATCCTCGTCACCAACTGGGACATCAAATCGGAAAAGATCCGAGCCCAGTTCAGTTTCCGTTCCTCGCTCAGGAAACCAAAAATGGTGTTGCCGATGGTCATTGTCACCCTCGTCAGCTTCTCAGGGTGGACAATTGGAACCATGAATTGGAGGAGATTACGGTGCCGGTCGCTCTTACAGTCCACGACCGTGTACCCGTCCTTGTTGCTTGGCTCTCCATGAAATTTGTCATGGATGAACTCGTCCTTCCGTCCCGCCATGCCGGAAACTCCCATCCGGAAGTTGTAAATTTTCCTCCACCGCTCTTCTTCCCATTCAGGCAGGCGGCCCCGGAGCGTGTTGTCAAACTCGTTCGACGCCTTACAGCTAATCTCTCTCACCATCCGCTCCTCCCTAAACCCCCAAGATTTATCCATCAACACAAGAGACCCCATCGCGTTGAGATCCTCCATGAGCTCGGACTTGGCCGGTTCCGCCGTAGGAATGACCGGAACTACCTTCCGGAGCTTGACGTCGGAGGAGGAACTGGGCGCGCCAGGTCTGTTCTTACGCAGCTGAGGCATGGACACAAGTGGACACTGAACCTTTACCGATCGCTACTTCACTCTCTCTTAGCCGCACATCCCGTTCCTCACTTCCTCTTGTTCGATCTCAACTGGAAATCCACACAAAACCTGCAACCCACACGCTTTCTACCTTTCCTACATACTCTGACATGCCCAGCCGGAAGCGCACACACATACAACGGCTCTGGCGCAGACGGAGGTGTAAAAGTGCTGAAGGTCAGCTCCAGAGCTCGAGGGAAGTAAAGGAGTGAAAATGAGGACGACCAGCCTTTATATAGTCCCAAGACCCCTGGCAGGTCATCATGACCTTTTCCGGTCCGGTCCATATCAATCCGGTCCAACCCTAATCCGATCTGAGGTGAGATCGAGATGTGATTCCGTTCCTGAATACTAACATTCTGACCACATCAGATCCAATTTCCTCCTTACGGGACTAGCGTTGCCTATTTCCAGTTTCCTTCTGCCCCTCTAATCGGATCCGGATCCAAATTACCTGTTTCCGTTCCATTATTTAGATTAGCAAAGGAAAACCAAAAATTTTAGTTGCGACAGCTTTTCCGAGTGGACGATCGGAACCAGGAACTGGAGAAGTTGGCGGTGCCGGTTGCTCTTGCAATCCGCGACCGCGTATCCATCCTTGCTGCTCGGTTCTCCATGAAACTTGTCATGGATGAACTCGGCTCTCTGTCCAACCATACCGGAACCTCCCATCTAGAAGTTGTAAACTTCCCTCCACCTCTCTTCTTCTCATTTGGTCGGGCGGCCCCGGAGTGTGTTGTCAAACTCATTTGACACCTTGCACTTCAGCTCTCTCACCATCCGCTCCTCCCTAAATCCCTAGGGTTTATCCATCAACACTAGGCAGCCCATCGCATTGAGATCGTCCATGAGCTTGGTCCTTGCCGGTTCCGCGGTTGGGATGACCGGAACTATTTTTCGGAGCTTGACATCGGAGGAGGAATTGGGCGCTCTCGATCTGCTCTTATGCAACTAAGGCATGGACACGGACGGCTAACTAGACCCTTCCTGATTGCTACCTCACTCTCTCCTAGTCGCACGTTCCGTTCCTCACTTTTTCTCGTCTGATCTCAATCGGAAGACAACACAAAACCTGCAATCCACACAATCTCTATCTCTCCTACAAACTCTAACGTACCCGGCTTGAGGTTCACACATATACAACGGCTTTGGCGTAGACGGAGGCGTAAAAGCGCTCAAGGTCAACTCCAGAACTTGAGGGAAGTAAAGGAGTGAAAATGGAGATGACCAGCCTTTATATAGTCCTAGGACCTTTGGCTGATCATCATGACCTTTTCCAATCCGGTCCATATCAATCCGATTCAACTCTAATCCGATCCGAGATAAGTTCCGGATGTGATTTTGCTCCTGAGTATTAACATTTTGGCCGGATCAAATCCAGTTTTCTCCTTATTGGATTAGCATTGTCTATCTTCAGTCTTCTTCTGCCCTTCTAACAGGATCCGGATCCTAATTACCCGTTTCCGTTCCAATATTTAGGTAAGCAAAGGAAAATTAAAAATTTTGGTTGCGGCATTATCCCTTCCTCATCTGTGAGCGTCCTCGCGAACATCATTTAGAGTCGTTGGAAGAAGTAGCAGCAGTGTGCTTCTTCACCCTTGATCCGTTCACTCGAGTGTCAAGCCACTGACCTTGTAAATTCTCCAATTGTAGAGATCCGTTCTGGAAAACCTGGTTGACTTGGAAAGGTCCCATCCATCGGGTGTGCAGTTTACTTGGAAAATCCTTGTAACGATTGTCATAGAGGAGAACTAGTCCTTCTTCTTGGATTCCATGATCGGCTGGATGTTTCCGGTTGTAGTCTTCCTTGAGCTTATTCTGCACTTCCAGGGTTCTCCCCAAAGCCGTATTCCGGATCTCCTCCAATTCTTCAATGGCGAGGAGTCGGGGAAAGATATCCTTCCTTGACTCCGTACTTTGAGCTGCCATGACTCGAAAAGTTTCCATGTCCAACTCCACTCCATGGATTGCCTCTTGATCGAAGACCAAAAAGTACGGTGTCTTTCCGGTTGTAGTTTTCTCTGTGGAGTTGTACATGTGGACTGCTGAAGGTTGTTTCCAATCCCAATCCGTCTTGTGTGCGGAAACCATCTTGTTCAAGATCTTACCAACAATCCCGTTTGCCCACTCTGTCAATCCGTTCGCTTTAGAATTGTAAAAAGTCATCTTCCGGTGCTTGATAAGGTACTTGGTCTTTAGGCCGACAATAAAGTCATTGAAGAAATGGATCCTTCGGTCGCTGACCAGCTCGAGCGGATGACCAAATTGCATGAGGATGTCTTCAAATAAAAAGTTTACTGAAGTCTGTGCATCGTTCTTCTGTATTGCTTTGGCCTCCACCCATTTGGTTGCATAATCCGTGGCTAGGATAATGTACCATCGTCTAACCGGAAAGATGGGCCCAATAAAATCTATCCCCCATTTTTCGAATGGTGCTAGAGGAATGATAGGAGTTAGTGGCTAGTGGTCCGCAAGGACGATGCTCCTGTCTGCTGACGCTGATCACAACTCCGAACAAAATTCTTCTATGTAAATATGACCACCAGTATCCGGTTGATCGGATCCGGTTTACTGTACTTACAAAGGCAAAATGCCCTCTTGAACTTCCCGCGTGAAGAGCTTGGATTACTTTCTTCCGTTCCGGAGGTTCTAGGCATCGCTTAAGAACATCATCTATTCCTAACTTAAAAAGGACTCCTCTAATCAAAGTATAAGGAGCCACATTCCTTTGAAAAATTTCTTTCTCCTTGTGACTCATTTGTTTTGGATATCTAGATGTCACTAAGTAATCTATGATGTTCTAATATTCAGAAACAGACTCATCGTTGAGGTAAAAGACTTCGACCAAAGGAGAATCTAAATTTTCTATCACTTTTGGGTCTACCACCGGATTCGGAAATTCATCCGGAAACTCGGCAGAGATATCCGCGACGGATTTTTGCCCTCTCTGCCTCGAGAAGTAATCTGCATTAACATTTGCCTTTTGGGGCTTGACTACAACTTCATAATCAAACTCCTGTAAGAGCAAAATCCATCTAGCAATCCGGCTTGACAAATCTAGTTTGTTCACAAGGTATTTCAAAGAATCATGATCCGTGTGAAAAATTACCTTGTACCCCAGTAAATAATGCCGAAACTTCTTACAGGAATACACCACGGCTAGCGCTTCCTGTTCCGCTTCCCGTTCCGTTCTGCCAAACTCATTTGTCTACTCGCATAGTAAATCGGGTTCTCCCGCTTCTCTGCGTTGAATTGCTACATAATGGACCCCAAACACCAACCGGATGCATTGATAGTAATATGGAACTCCTTGGTCCAATCCAGAACTGACAAGATCGGAGCTTTAGCCAACTGGATCTTCAGGTCTTCTAAGGCCTGCTTTCTCTTTCCGGTCCAAACAAATTTTGTATCCTTCTTGAGAAGTTCCGTGAGAGGAATAGCCCTCTTGGCAGATCCATCAATGAACCGTCTGTAGTAGCCCACACATCCAAGAAATCCGCGGACTTCTTTTACACTGGTTGGAGATAACAGGGAAAGCATCACTTTCACCTTTTCCAGATTTGCTTGTAATCCGGTTCGGCTAACCACGTGACCAAGCAGAATTCCGGATCCCATTCCAAAAAAGCATTTTCCCGAGTGTAGCTTCAAACTGGTCTCTCAGCACTTCTGGAATGTCTTCCTCAAACACTCGAGATGACTTTCTCGGTCATTGAAAACCGCAAAAACGTCTATGAACACTTCAATAAAATGCCGAAGGAAGTCTTTGAAGATGTCCATCATGAGTCGCTGAAATGTTCCGGATGCATTACACAGACCAAACGGCATCCGGGTGAAGGTGTAAGTCCCCCACTCCATCGTAAATGTTGTCTTCAGCTGATCGCACCACCGGATGAACATCTGGTTATAACCGGAAAATCCATCCAAGAAACTATAGCACTCATGTCCAACAACGTGCTTCAAAATAATGTCAGTGAACGGAAGAGGGAAATAGTCCTTCTTTGTGGCTGCGTTCAATTTCCGGAAGTCTTGATGTAGCAACCAAAATTTTTTATTTTCCTTTGCTTACCTAAATATTGGAACGGAAACGGGTAATTAGGATTCGGATCCTGTTAGAGGGGTAAAAGAAGACTGAAGATAGACAATCCTAATCCAGTAAGGAGAAAATTGGATCTGATCCGGTCAGAATGTTAGTACTCAGGAGCAAAATCACATCCGGGACTCATCACAGATCGGATTAGGATTGAATCGGATTGATATGGACCGGACCGAAAAAGGTCATGATGACCTGCCAGGGGTCTTGGGACTATATAAAGGCTGCTCGTCCTCATTTTCACTCCTTTACTTCCCTCGAGTTCTAGAGCTGACCTTGAGTGCTTTTATGCCTCCGTCTGCGCCAAAGCCGTTGTGTGTGTATAAACTTCAGGCCGGATACGTCAGAGTTTCTAGGAGAGATAGAGATCGTGTGGGTTGCAGGTTTTGTGTTGTTTTCCGATTGAGATTGGACGAGAGGAAGTGAAGAACGAGACGTGCGGCTAGGAGAGAATGAGGTAGCGACCGGTAAGGGTCCAGTTGTCGTAACATAGAAAGCACAAAATCCTTCCCTAAGGCCTTAGTGGACCCTAAAAAGACTCGTGTATCGTTCCGCAGAGATCTTGGTGTAATTCTCCTAATTGGTCGGAATGAAGTGAGTTGATATCCCAAAACAAACCCCAAGTACTAGTCTAGACCAGTTCCAATTCCAGTAATCCGGAACCGGAAACTCCTTTCCCACGTATATATATATATCTATCCGGTCTAGAATATTTAACTATGTAATAAATTCGAGTTTAACCTCTGGACCAAGAGGGATCTGCAACTTGGGCTTCAGGAAGGATGCTTAACTCCTATCCTCCGAGTTTTAACGTGTCAGAAGATTCACGATGTAAACTTCAAAAGAAAACTTTGACAAAAACGATGAGAAAGAGACTTTCCTCACAACTAGACCGGATTGACTACTCAGGCTAACAGGTCACGCAAGACAGTCTGGATTCTCCTAACAATTACTACGACGACAGACCACAGGACAATCCACGGCCTAGGTAGAGAAGGGGCGTCAGGAAAACACAAGAGAGCTATGATACTTCTTGACAAAAGCAAGTTCTAATCCTCGCAAGGAAATCCCGTGGTATCCTGTCTAACACACAATCTCTCCAGGGACCGGATACTTCCTGTATCCGGGTATCACTTCCTCCTTACCCACTCTGCACGATCTCACTGCTCTCACAATAACACGGACAAGTACTAAAAGGTACAGCTCACGGTTTGTGAATTGAATAACTTCAATGGCATTTGCAGAAAAAAACTGGGAATACAAAGTATGAGAATGCTACCCGGATTCAACCTAAAATCCGCCTTCAAATAATAAACTACCCTTCAAACTCAAAAAGCGCCTAAGGCCCAAAACAGCAAGAGGAATGACACGTTTCATTCCTAATTTCCTGTCAATTTTAGGCAACCTAAGCTACAATCAAAAAATTTCCACTTAATGTGGATCTTAGATCCTAAAAATCCGGACTCAACTTGAGTCCTAACTCCTTTTATACTAAAAATATCCTACTCAACTACTTGTCAAAAATCTAAGCATGCAGCCCTACAATCACTGCCATAATCTTCACCTACTTTCTAGTCTTCTTAACTGAAGAAAACCCTGTCTTCGCTGGTACCTTCCGGGCCACAGGCTTCTTTCCGGTTTGCTGTCTCGCCATCTACTTAGACCGGACTTTGGCCTTCTCTCTGGCCGCCTTCGCCTTTGTTTCTCGGGTCTCTGCCAGAGTCTGATCGGGATCTGAATATGGTTCAGAATCCTCATCGTACTCGGATTCCTCTTCCTTATCATCGGAATCCTCTTCATCTTCTTCCTCTTTCTAAGCCCTGATGAATTTCTTCTTAGCTGACGGTGGCTCAGGAACCTTTCTCTTCTGCGGGACTGGAGCAGGTCTGGCCACCTTGCTCTGAGGTGTTGCCTCTCCTCCAACCGGTTTCCTGATCATACCTTTACTGGGTGATCCTGATGAAGTCCCGCAACCGATTCCAGTCTCCGTCTTCACCATGGACTGCATCAGGGCCGTCATCTTCTCTGCCTTGCCGAACTACACCTTCTTTCCCGGAGTCTTGGGAGAAGACTTGGAGGGGGAGAGACTGCTGATATTCTTTGTCTTGGTTCCCTCCTCTGGAATAGATCCTCCTGGTCCGGTTGCCGGTTCCGGTCCCTGTGCCTTGGCTGGATTCGGTGTCATCACCTTTGTAATCTCCAAATCGTCATCCTCCGGAATTGGGTCGGGTACCTTGGTGCTTTCCACCTCGGTTTGTTGCTCCTGACTCGTCTTAGTTTCCTGGTGCTCCTCAGGTACAGGTAAAATAGGTTGTTCGTGAGAAGTCTCACCTTTACCCGTGTCTTCTGCTACCGACTGCTGAACTGGCTCTTGATCCGGTCCCAGTCTCGGCGCAGGCACACTGTGAGGATTCACCTCACGCATTACTTCTCGCAGCTGCTCCAACGTCGACTCCATCTTCTTATGGTAAGTGATCATCGCCAATAGGAGCTTTTGGTGCAGCTGTCTTCCCTCCGTCATCACTTGTTGGTCAAACAAGTTAGCCTTGTTGACCACTTCACCCGGATGGGTGATAAATTCCCGGATTCGGGAAAGGGTATCCTTCGTCTGCTTAGAGAACGTCCTCTCCAACTCCACCTCTTCCGTTTTCTGGCGCAACTCTTGTTTAAGAGCGGCCACTTGGCCGGAAAGCTTCACCAATTCCTCCTTATTCTCATTCTTCTCCTTCTCCCGGTTGAGCCGGATCACCCGAGTCAAGGCTTGTGCTGGGTGGTCAACGCCCACCATTTGGCAGATGGCCTGCATTGCACCTTGTACCACTACGTATCGTTTCCTGAAATCACTCAGATCTCTGGTGATCCTGTCCAAAGGCTCTTCCCCCCAGACCGGATCGATATCCTTGGTCTGTTCTCTCTCTACCGGATCCTTTCCTCTTGTTTCCTCATCCTTGTTCTCAGCCTCACTCTTGTCCTCCTCTTCGTCAGACTCATCCTCATTGTCCTCATCGGAGGACTCTTCCTCGTTTCCGGTCTCCTGATCTAAGTCAGGGACCTCAAATTCTACTAATGCTGCGGCTGCCTCATACTCTACCTCTTCTTCTTTTGTCATTACTTCCTCCGAATTATACAGGTGGTAGAGGAACGGACAAATGGCGGAAGGCTTAGCCTTCTCGACATTGTTGACCATTTTCAACACTTGGTCCTGAATTACTAAACCCCAATCTACTTTCCGGTCTCCTGACAGCGCGCCAAAGACTGTATTGGCGAGTGTCAGAGAGACCCGGCTTGGCCTTTCCAGGTTAAGAATGGCCAAGACGTATTGCAGTAGACGCCTCTCTCTCTCATTGACACAATCGGTAACCGCGAACCCATCCTTCTTGCTAATGGGGGTATGAAACTTACCCACCGTGAATTGGTCCTTTCGGGATGCGTTGCCTTTGCCCTCCCGGTCGAACCGGTACACCTTTCTCCACATCTCCGCCGTCCACTTCTTGGGTTTCGCACGGATCGTGGTCGCGGCCTAAGATGGTGTTCCCGAACTCAACTCCGCCACTATTGCTTCACTCCGGAAATCCCACGGTCTGATCAGGAAGCCGGCGCATCCCATTTGTTCCAAGTCCTCCTTCAGATCCGCCATCTCCTTGTCATCCTTGGGCAATCGCGGCGTCACGTAGCGCAGCGAGATGGTCGCTCCTCCGCTGTGACTTGCGGCCATATCTCCCGTCGATCAAAGAGAACCGGTCTACTGTCGGGTATTGGTACGACTAGTGATCCTCACGGCTCACTCCCTCTCTTTCCTTTCAGATGGAAGGTATTAACTCTAAGCTCTGGCACCAACAACCTTCTCTCTCTCTCAATAACCTTCCAGCACTCTCGCCTGCAGTCGCGTCAACTCAACACACCAATACTACCTCTCAGACCGGAAATCAGTAATCGCGTACGCTGTATAATTCTCTGTCAGGGCAGGAAATCACAAGTGACCAACCTTTGGACAGATAGGATCTAAAAGAGCCAATCTCGGCAGCCCTTAGTAATTACCCTAATTAAGGCCTTGCCCGTTAATCCTATCCGTTTAGGATTCCCGTTAACTAATGATTAGAACGTGTCCCTTGTTCCCTAGGGCTAAGTAGGTCACCGTTGGAAGGCGGTGTCCTGTTTTCCCTTTCTTGACCCGGTCTAAGCAAAGTATAATTCCGGTTCCTAGTTTCCGGTACATTCAATTAGCCTTTACTCTAATTCCTGATCAGTCCATTCCCGGATTCCGGTTCTAAACATTAGACGGTCTACAACTATCTAAAAATCAAAAAAATTTACTACTAAGAAGAATATTATTCCTTCATTTATATTTTAATATAGTAAAACTAGATTTTCATGTTCCGACAGCGCTCATTGATACAGTCACTAACGGAGAAACCCTCCTTGTGGTGCGGTGGTTTCTTGAACTTTCCTTCATGAAACTTATCCGTCCAGGTTGCACTTTCGGATCCGGACTGCGTCAACCCGTAAGTTTCCGCCCACATCCCTTCCGTCCAAGATGACAACCGACCTCTTGGCGTTGGCTCGAACTGGTTCGGCGCCCCCAAGACTAACTCACGAAGAAAATCCTCACTCCTCACCGTCCAGGGTTTCCGGATGAATCCGATACCACCCTAGTTTGGACAGATCTTCCTCTAATTCTAAATGTTCACCTGGATCAGACGGAATGATCGGGTATAAGAGTTTGACAGACGGAACTGTCTTCTGCCCCTGCGTTGTCGTTTTCGCCATTGAACTCTAATCCGGTGCAATCGACACCCTCCTTTCCTTCTCTCCCTATCCGGCCTAACTCACCACTCTTTCACTCTTCTAAGAGAAAATGCGATCCAAAACCTGCAAGCACACACCTCCTTGAGCGGAAGAAAGAGGGAGAAGAATGAGAAGATCATCCGCTTAAGTACCCGGCCAATTACCGACACCCGTTGGTTTGGTCATTTAATGCGCTGCCTTTTTCAAACGGCTCCCTACTTTCCGTAGGCCGGACCCCTAGTTCGTAGGTTTGCCAAAATCCGGATCTCCTTCCGGTTTCCGGATTTCGATAAAAGTCCGTTTCTTACTTCTTCTACAAATTCTTGTGAGCCGGAACTTCCTGACTACCTAGTTTCTACTAAATGTTCCGGTTCACGGTTCCACTACTACAAAATTTCAAAAATATTTACGGAATTGATCCTAAACTAATCCGGATTTCTAAATAATGACATTGCAGGCTCCCACATGGAGATTTAGAGATGAAGATCAACAAGCCTTCCTCCTAAAGGTACTCTGTCACGTTCCTATAATTCCATGGTTGCAACAAATGTTCAAGAGTTATATTCTATCCAAATTCATTGTGTGGCATCACAACAATTATAGCAACCAAGAAGGAGGGGATGGCCTTGTGCACCAGCCTTGTGATTCAAAGGCTTGAAAGCATTTTCAATACAATGTGGACCCTACTCCTGCAAGCAATCCTACAATGTGTAGTTTGCGTTTGCTACCAATGGTGTCAATTTGTTCAAATAAAACCGGTCATCATCGTCAATATGGCTAGAGCTTCTATTGAATTATAATGTCTTCCTTTGGTTGTGCTCAAAGAAATTCTTTGTGCTTTTGACCTTTCTAATCTGTAGTAAAGAGTTTGTGACATTAGAAGTTTTTGATGTACACTTAGAACCTGTTGTTGATGAATTGCTTGAATTGTGGTTGGGAGTTTTTGCATATGATGTTACAAAAAATGTAGGCTGCAAGGCACTCCAATTGTGTACCGTGTTATTAAGGAATATTCACAACTTCCTAAGGTATGAAATAGTAGGAAGATTCTCCCATTAAGGCTATATGGCATGCCTATGGTGTAACATGAGTTTGGATGTTGAGTATTCTATGGAATTAGGCAAGCAAACCTACAATGGGACACGTCATTGATTACTAGAGCAACATTCATATAGGTTGGTGCAAATGAAGGACGTCTTCAATGGGGCTTTAAAAACCAAATCTAAACCAAGGGTAATTATAGTAGAAGTACGGTTGGCACATGCGGCGGAATTTGAGGTGTAGAAAGCATTTGGAAATAGAAAAGGCAATGAAGGTGATCCATCAAAAGTGAATGACATGAAGCGCATGAGCATTCTCTTCAAATTGCCTTGTTGGAAGGTCATTCTTTTTGTTTGTGGCTTTTCTTTTTATATATATACTAATTCATGATTCAAATGGAACTAATGTGTGACTACAACGCTGCATGTAAGTGACAAAGAAGTAGCAAGAGAGTGTCAATGACATTTTGTGACTTGATGGAGTCTTCTATGCAATTAAGTTGTGTCTTGCCTACCTCCTTAATAATCACTCTCAATAATGTCTTTGTTTTCTTAAACATTGCTTACTTGGTAATGATTTAAATTTGACACTCATGCACAAGATCTTCTCATTGAAAATAGGCTAGACATCATGCATTGTGAATTGAACTTAGCAAAGAACTTCTTGAAAACTATCATTAGTAAAAAAAACATTGTGAAGGTGAGGAGGGACCTAAAGAAGTGGAATATAAGGAGGTGGAATATAAAGAAGCACCTATGGCTAACTCCATATTATTGCAAGGCTAGTAAAATGGTGAAGCCAAGAGCCAATTATGTTATTACCAAAGAAGAAATCAACAAGTTTGTGAAGTACATTGATTCCCTCAAGACCCCCAATGGATATTTATTTGACCTTGGAAAGTACAGAAAAAGAATTTTGGAGGTTAAAAATCACACAACTACCATGTCTTGATGCAACATGTGCTTCCTCTAGCACTACAAGGTCTATTGAAACATGGGCCTTGTATGGCTGTAATGCAAATGTACAAGGTATTTCATCACCTTTGCACCAAGGTTTATAATCTTAGTGATTTTGCTTTAGTAGAATTTAACATAACCGAGAGCATGGCATTGTTGAAGATTGAACTCCCTTCATCATTCTTCAACATAATGATGCATCTACCACACCATTTGGTAAAGGAACTTGACCTATGTACACCAATTAGTGCCAGGTGAATGTATCCATTAGAGCGTTATATAAAAATGCTTAAAATTCATGTCTAGAATTTGGCTCAGCTTGAGGCATGCATGGTAGAGGGGTACTTAAAAGATGAATGCATAGACTTCATTACAAAGTACCTTCAAAATTTTGGATTCACACAAAGACATGCTTTAGAAAAAGACAAAGAGTACGGGGATGCTGAAGAGGTATTGCAAGGTGCAAAGAGGCCATATGAGATGACTACTACACTACAAAATATAGCACACAACTAAATATTGATGAACACATTCATTTTGGAAGATCTGTATGTATGAGTTAAAAGCACAACTAGCTTATGGAAAAAAATATTATATGTCTTTCATTTAGCAAGCATATTTGCAACTAGTAAGCTTTATACACCAGTCCCTTCTTTATTGCAATATTGCCTAAGATCTAGAGACTAGTTTAGTAGTGAAAGAATAATGTAAAGTTGTAATAGAATCAAGTTAAAGTCATTTATGATTGACACAATAATTCCCAATAGGGAAATGTGACTTCTAGTTGAGTTGATTAGTTAGTGTGGAGTTGCAATGTTGTTATTGTTGTGGCTTTCAAGTTGCATCATGTACTACAATTGAGCAATTACTTTATGGTGTGCTTTTGCACTCATATAAGAGTTGTATAGAATCATTCATTTGGGTGGGTTCCTAAGAAATGGACGTTTGAACACATGACAAACCCTTCTATTCCATCACTAGTGGATTGGATGGAGACAACTATTCAAAATTGTCATCTAGATATGCAAAAGGCTAAGGATCAAGATTGCTTGTTTCTTAAGAAAAAGTTGTTCCAAAGAGCTACAAGGTATTTCCGCATCATTGCTTTTGGGAATTGCTTCCAAGTAGATGATGCAGGTAGTGCCCAACTACAAAGCTATAATAGTGGTGTAGTGTCAACTTTTGAATTACCTTTTGGGAATGTTCAAAATTGTTTGTCAACTATATTGGGGTGCTCAAAGATATATTACTATTGCATTACAAAGGTCTCAATATACAAAATATGCTCTTACAATGCCAATGGGTGAAGGCCCATAACAATCACGGGAATGCAACTTATATTCAAGATGACACTGGATTTTTATTGGTAAACCTTTAGCATAAGTTACCTTGCATGGCAAAGCCCTTTACTTTCCCAAGTTAGGCCACACAAGTATTTTTCTCACATGTTGTAGAAAAACTTGGTTGGAAAGTTGTGCTACAAAAAGAAGCAACATCAAAGCAAGAGGTAGTGGACAAAGTATATTCCTTTATCACCACCACATTAGAGAGTATTGTCTTGATTGCCTTGGACATATGTTCACTTCCACCAAAGGGAGTGAATCTTCTTAGGGCCATTGAATTATCTGAAGAAGAGAATTTATTAGCTCAAGAACATCACTAGTAGTGACCTTTGATACGTTGTCACATTGTAGTGGCAAATGAATCTCTACGTAGTTGTATCCTAAGCACACTCCTTTTCCGCTTGGTCCAAGCATCTCGAATCAACTTTTGATAAATGGTATTTTCATGCAAAAGTTGTCCAATGGTAACATTGGCCTTTTGATCCTTAATATCCTATAAGATGTCATACTCGTTTCCTTTCTTTACTGGTTCAATGATAACTGGGGTGTTATCAAATCTGACTTTTTGTATCAAGGTAAGCATATCGGAACCAGAAATATCTTTCTCCAGCCAACTAGATTCCAAAATCCTCAAGTTCCTTCTAACCTCCTCACTTATGTCTTCAAGGATCCTAATGGGCTCTACCCCATTCCTAAATCTTTCTACAGGTATAGAGATACTGGATTCATCGGAGTGTTGAGAATCACTCGAATCCAATTCCTGTCGTCTACCTTTCCTAGTATTCCGACTTGATCTACCCTTGCTTCTTCCTACTTTTTGATTCTTGGTGGAACTACGAGTGTCTACTTTAAGAATCAACTATCCTATTCTATCTGGTAGTTCCACCCTAAGGGTCAACTTTCCGGATTTTCAATTCCGGCTTTGGATCCGTAATTGAGTCCGGTCTGATCTCTTGGAGGTCTCTCTATTTGCTTATAAGTAACCCGATTTTGCTAGGGTTTCTGACACTGGGACACATTATGACCATACTCATGACAATTTTGACAAGGAAGGACCAGAGGTGAACCCTGAATTGCCTTGTATGGACATACATTGGCATAATGATCGGGACTTCTACAAATGAACCAATATCCAAAAGTTTTAGGCTGGGAAACCATACGCGGATTCATCCCCATTTGGACGGATCTGGGAATGACATTTGCCCTCACCAGCTGCTAAGGCGGTCTTCCTCTCCCATAAGTCGACTGGATCTAGAAAACAGGATTTTCCTCCATATCTTCATCTTCCGGTATGATAATATAAACCTCCCCTTCTGGATTTACATAATGCACCCTTTTTGGAAAAGGTTTATTACACTCATTGGCATAGTGTCCAACCTCCTAACACCTTGAACACCACACATATGCTCAGTTTGTGGGAACAGTTCGTCTTGGATTTTGGTTTTCAGCTAAGTTCACTCGGATTGCTTCAAGTGAATTTTGAACATTCTTGATGAACTTCTTGGTCTCGTCATCCTCAAACTTCACTTTGACGACTGCTTTGCCTTTGTTTGTCTTCGAACTTCTGTGATGGGGATGTCTTGATCCGATTCCGGATCCTGATGCAGCTCCAATTTTCAAATCCAAGCTTTTTGACTAAGAAACAGAAGTGGTGGATCCACTGCTCAAGTCTGAGCTGTCAGAGTATCTCTTCCTCTTCTTCTCTTTCGTCAGGTACTTCTTGCTCTTCCTCTCACTTCTCTTTAAAGCATTTCAAAGAGATTGGGCTGAATTTTCATAATTTTGGGCAGCTTCCATGGCTTCCCTCAATATGGCTAGACGAGCCTGCCGGATCTGGAATCCCATCTCTTCCGGAAACCCTGCCACATACCACTCAACCTGTACACTAGGAACAATTTTTGTAGTCAGTTTTTGGATGAAGGCCTTCATTCTCTGCCCATATCTACGAACTGACTCTTTTGGCTTCATGGTCATCCTACTCAGCCTTCCCAAAGCCCTAGCCTCACCTCCTGCTTCTCTAAATGTCCTCAAGGAAAGAGGGATGAGTTGATTCCAGACGTTCCGGATAATGACCAGAACATCTTGGTACCATTTCAAAGCTTCGCCTTTCAATAGGCCCTGGAAGATTCGCTGTTTTGCATCAAAGTCTTCTTGATTTGCTGTGGCAATGGACTCAAATTCACAAAACCAATCGTCTATATCCTGACTTCCATCTCCCTTAAACCTACTATACTTTAGATGCATGGAACCTACCATGTTGTCACTCTCAGGCTCAGATTCAACTTGTTCCCTATCCTTGTCGGACGAAACCGGATCCTCCCCAATAGAAACCAGGGTTGGATCTGTCGTAGGAATATTGTATACCTCCTTTGCTATATCTACAACAGGATCTTCTTGAACTTCCAACACAGGTGTACGCGTAGGTTCCGTATTAACACTAGGAATGCCGTGAACCAAAACTTCTCCTCTCCTATTCTGGGTTGATCGTTTATCAGAGGTTCCTATATTCTTTGTTCTTTTCATGAGGAAGCTCACTCTTCACCCTAGAATAGAATGAAACAAAAAACCTAGATAGGATTACTAAAAACTTCATTCAAACTAAATTTTTAATTTTCTGTGGCAATCTGTGACCGGATCACAAAGAAGATTTCCTTCAGATCTCCGGCAGCGGCGCCACCTTTTTGTGTTGTAGCACAAGAAAGTAATTTTCCTCCAATAGATGTTCTAATGTGTTAAAAGCATCTTTAGGGTGACTTGGGTATTGTTCCCTCATTGATCTAGTTTAGACTTCTCTTAGTGATGACCAGAATCGGATGCGGAAGTCACAACAACCATAAGTAAACCGGATTCTAGAACTGAAAGTTTAATATTCTTTAGTAATTGCTTTCCATCCGGTTGGACTATCACACTCTAATCCTAATCCACTCAACAACAACAGGGCAGTCTCTCAACAATGTACCGCCCTCTCTCTCTCTCTAATACAACTCTAATCCTAGGACTCAAAACCGGAACCAAAAGGAGTGTCATTACCCTGTGCCTCTTCCTGTTTCTGCTTCTAGATCCTCAATTTTAGTAACCGGTTAGAAGTTTAGCCTCTATATCAGAGGGTTCTGCATATTGCAATTAAGGAAGGCTGCATGAATTCCTACCCTTCAATGTTTAGAGTGACAAAAGTTCCACTAAAAAGAAGAAAAATAACAAAAGACAAAAAGAAATAGGACTTTAGTTTCTGCTCAAAACTAATCAAGAAGCTCAATCCGAATCAGAAGGTCACTCAAGAAATCCCTACCAGCCTCACAATACTACAATGATAGATTTTTCTGACCCAAGCTCTCAGACAAAGTCGCTACTCTTGAAATTTGGATACAAATAACATCCGGGGGTACTCACCTTCTTCCAAAGCCTGCAAATACAGCTATCCACACGAAGTAATGGTTCTAGCATTATCGGCATATCAACCCAGCATCGAGACTTTTCAGACCAACACTTAGGATGTGGAAGTTAATATGCTTTGCAATGGAAAATGAAAAAGAACACAACTGTAAGACAAAATTATCCTATCAAGCCCAGAATTAAAACTAACTTCAACTCCCTAAATACCAACCCAAGGAAAACCCAAAAACGCCCAATGAGAATCCTAACTACAGACCAGAGAATGACACGCGTCATTCTCCCAATCTCAAAATCCTAACTAGTAGTGTTGACTTCCTAACAACCGGCCTTTCCACAAAAAAGGATCTCAGATCCAAAAAAAACGGATCCAGCTATCCAAGTGCATGCAACCGGAAAGCAACTAGAAAGCTGCTTTCTAAAACTTTAACTTTCCTCTACTTAACTGAACTCCACCTATCTTTTCCTTTCCTAAAGTAAACTTAACTGGACTCTAATGTAACTTTCCACCTACCAAAAATTGGAGTTCCACTAATTCCCTAACTCAACTTCTAAAAACTTTCTGCCTACTTCTTTGCCGCTTGGATGGCGTTGGTGTACTCTTGACCAATCCCTTCCTTGCTGGCAGCTGTCTACCCCCAATAGACTTAGAAGCTTTTCCCTTTGGGAGAGTTGGAGGTTTACTTTTCCCTTTTTCACGCGCAGGTTCCGGTTCCAGTTCAAATTCTTCTTCTCCTTCCTTGAATTCCTCTCCTGATTCGGATTGGCTCTCCTCCTTCTTTGAAGTCTCTGGTGACTCATCCTCTTCAGATTCAATCTCAATCGGGGGTGATGCCTCCCTACCCCTCTTTGATGTTGATTTCCATTGTTTTGCTGCTGACTTGTCTGACCAACCGGAAAGGATGCTATGTGGAGTGCCCTAATCCGATTCTGCAAACTTACTCTGACTGCGGGTCTGAGATCCAGGTGAAAACCCTTTTTCGGTTGCCGTGTCAATCTTCAACTTGGAGAGGCTGGCTGATGTAGTCTTCTCCTTCGGTTCTCCCTTCAACTTCCGGTCAGTTGAACTCCGCGACGGCGCTGCCTTGGTAGGAGTCTCCTCCTTCACCTTTTTTTTGGCCTTTGCCGATTCCGGTTCCAAGTGGAAGCCCGCACTTTCTATGACTTCTCTCAACTCAAACAAGGTACACTCCATCTCCTCATGATAGGACACCAAGACTGAAACAACCTTGGGTCCCATCTGAGATCCCTCATTGAGAACTCCAGCCTCAAAAAATTTGGCTTTATTAACTACATCGTCCAAATTTCCAACGAACTTCCGGATTCGATTAAAGGTGTCTAAGGTTTCAGCCGAGAGTTGTCTAACTACACTCTCAGACTTTTTTCTTATTTCCTTCTTCAGATCCTTTATTTGACCAGTTAGGCTAGCTATCCAATTTTTTGACTTCCAAGTCACCTCCTTATGACTCATCATTTTCTCTCGGATGCTCTTCAGTTCACTTATAATCACCCCAAGAGGGTCCGTTGACTTCGCCCAAACCGGATCCTTACTAGTCCCCTCTCCAACTACTTCCTTGCCTTTCTTTTGGGGTTCCTCCGGTTCCTCTTCTGGTTCTGACTCATCTATTGACGCCTCTCTCTGCTCTTCCGATTCGGGACTAATATCATGCTGTAACTTCACATCCCTAGACTTGTACTCGGTACTTCCTTCCCTCTTAGTAACTCATTGTGCTTATAGAGGTGGAAGAGAAAGGAAGATAAACCGGAAGGTCTGGACTTGCCTACCACTGAGACCATTTTGCCCACAACTTCCTTAAGTATTAAACCCCACTTCACTTTCCTCCCTCCGGTCAACGCTCCAAAAATCGTCTTTGCTATCGTAATGGTGGCCCGGATAGGACGCTCCGGATTCAAAATCGGAACCAAGAATTCCAACACTCTCCTATGCCTTAAGTTTGTGCAATCTGCCACAGCAAATCCATCCTTAGGGTGGACAGGGTTGCAAAACTTACCACTCTCAAACTCGTGCTGCCGTCCAGCTACTCCTTCCCCTTCCTTGGAAAAATTGTACACCTTGCTCCACATATCCGGAATCCATCCGGTTGGCTGCACTCAGATCGTGTGATGCCACTCGCTTGACTACTGTATGAGCAGCTCCCCAACCATCGACTCGTTCTTTAGGTTCTACGGCCTCCGCATAAAACCATCGCATCCCAGCCTTTTTAGATCCTTCCGCAAGAGTGCCTTTTCCTTTGCATTCTTCAGCAGTCCGGGTACCACTGATTGGAGTTTGAGTGAAGGCAACTCTTCACTCGCCTCTACCTTCACCATGGCTCTGAGTAACAACTTGGATTGACTAACAACCTCTCAACTCTTCTTGCCCTAATCACTTGAGCTCTACTGTTGTTCTCTCTCACAAAGCTAATCAGTCTCACAACCGCCTAACCGTGACCGGAATCTTAAGACTTGCACTCCTCCAAGCTCTTCAGTGCCAAACTTTCTTGCAAACATTCACTCAAAGTCAGGAAACACCAGAATGTGAAGATAGAATGCGGATGCTTCCACTTAACCCCTTCCTCTCTCCTAACCGTCCAATTTCCCCACTGTTGAAACTGGCCATTCCTGTCCATACCGAGAAATGATTTCTGTTCAACGGCTCTCTAGTTTTCCCATTAGTGATTGTTGGCTCCCGGTTTCCGTTTCCGATATCGGTTTGATTGTTCCCAAATCCCTAGAATTCCAGTTGTGGTTCCATATAGGTTTCCGGTTTCCAATTCAAGATAGAAGCAACTAAGACCCATCTTAACCATTTTATCTCTTTTAAGAGATCCAATGGTTGCTAATCTAAAAATTTACTAAACTATGTACATTAACCTATAAAACAACAAATAAAATATGGAAATAAAATATCTTTAACCTAATTCTATTACAAAGTAATAGAATTTGGCGTTCCGGGCTTCCACATCTTGCAAACCTCCTCATCTAGTAGACCTCTTCATGAAGCAATAGAGAGGCTTCAACATATTTCATCCAATTGATGGCCACTCAATCAACAAGATCTTGTTTGTCTTTGTGAGCCCTTAGCAAATGTTGTTTCAATACTTTATATAAAGTTGAAGGAATTAGATCACTATAGCAACCAACTTTGGATACCATTCTATAGTCTACCTATATTGTCTACTGGATGTAGGAGTGTTATATATACCTTAGGTGACCTTATTGCCATGGATGTTGTTTGAATTTTACTCATTCTTCACCTTTTTCTATAACCTCTCTAGTTTCTTCTTAGACTTTGTAATTACTACATCCAATTTTATCCTTAAATTGTATTTTGTAGATTAGCTAGCATTTTTCTCTATAAATGTAGTCCAAGTAACTTGCTTGCCAATCTGCTCTGCTATAATCCCAAGACCAAACTATATAGAAATTTTAGACTGTCATTTTTTCTTTGCTATAAGCTATATTCCAGATCTTTTCAATCTTCTCCTTAGGCAAAATATGACAGTAGTCTTTGTATTTGTATTTTGTCCAATTGTTGAATTTCCCAAATACCTTCACCATCTCAATTGTGGAAATATATTTGTATTTTTCTACTCAATGAATTCAAAAGCTATTCTTGCTACAATTATCAGAGGTAAAGAACATCTTCCTCTACTAGATGTAACATTTCTTTGTACTATATACTTTGATATTGTGAATAATTTTACAATATTATGATAATTTAGTCAAAATCCATTAAATTAGCCAAAAATCTAGTATTTCAAGTCCAAACTAAACATGTAGAGGTACATCAATATTTATCCTCAAAAGCTTTTATAGAAAAAACTAAATTAAAATATAGTCCTACTAATTTATAGCCAACAAATATACTTACAATAGCTTTTGTATTCATAAAGTTTGAATAGTGTAGAGTATCTTTAGGGTTAGTCAATCTATTTACTTTACTATCCAAACATTCGAACTAATTTAGTCACCTACATTACTTACAATTCACTACTTTTTCTATATGCTTTGTACCTTTAAAGTCAAAAGAATTTTAACAGATTTTTGTCAACAAAACAACGACCAAGACAACGCAATCAAATCAACATAATTTTGTCAAAATTCCTGCATTTTTTGGTAGTGAAAATTGATATTTCTCCCTTCTATTCCTTAATTTTATATAGGAAGTACCACCTTTAAACTAATTAGCCATTAGTTTTTTCAAATTTGTAACAAAAAACAAGAAATCCTGGAATATCAAAGGTCTCAATCAAATTTAGAAGATAAATTATACTTTGTAACTTAGTATTTGCAAAAATTGCTTATTTTAGTAGATGGCTATAGAGATTCATAAGAATATGATGAAAAAAAAAAGAACTATAAACAACAACAACAATAACGACAGAAAGAGAAAATCGTAAAGAGATCCAACATCAATCAAGCACTCTTTTAGCTTTAACATCAACTCCAACAGAATCCAAGAATATCTCCAAGAATCTTTAAAAGAATGTCAACATGGACCAAAGTCACAAGACCAATTTGCTCTATGCAAATAATGAAATACAACACTTAACCTAAAACAACAATATAAAGAACCAGAAATTAAAACAATGTGCAAAAATACCAACAAACATCTTTTGCATACTTCACCATTGATGGGCTTTCAATGCATATACATCCGAGGGTTGCTATTATGTGAGCATAAGAATGTGAGCCTATGAGCCTAAAATACTACACACCTATGTTATAGGTGTATATTTTATAGAAACCTTCTATGCTTATAGGATATATATATTACTAGTACCCATATTATAGGTGTTTATGAAACATACATCCTCTATAGTGTATGATATCTATATATTAGGTACCTATATTGTAGGCTCAATGCTTATAAGCTCGCATTCTTGGGCTCACATACTAGCACCATCAATATACATTCCAATAGGCCATAAAAAAAATAGGCATTTGAACTAAACTCATAGAAAACTTTGTGTTTGAAGAGAAATGTTGGCATATTTTAGCCACAAGATTGTAGCATTAACTGACTTACATTCATCCATGTTGACAAAAAGATGGTTGCTAAACACTAGCTTCCTTTTAGATCATAGTTTAGGAGTATCACAAACCTTGCATATATTAAGTACTCTATTGTCATGTAACCTCTCTTTTAATATACTTATACACCAATCCTACTTCCAATACCATTAGCTTCATTTTTTTTCTTTTCTTGTATCCAATTTAAGATGCCTTTGCCACTACTTGGTATTGTGCTTGTTTTTCATGTTGTACACAATGCAACAGAATTGTAAATACAACTAATTCAAATTGCATGATGGAGGCAAGTTTATATGAGTTATTGTAGGACAAGGCATCTTAAAACAAATTCATTCTTAACAATTAATTTATTGGTATTTTCTTAAAAGTCTTCTAAGTACAATGGACACTATTTTAGTGATGAATCTATTCTATGTTGAGGCAAAGAAGTTGGAATTTAAAATATATTGCTATGAATCTTCCAAGATGTTATGATTTTTACTTTTCATAAATGTAAATTTGTATCCGCAATATTGAGCAATCCGTTTTGAATTTCATGACTTCACCTCACAATTTGAGGTCTTGCATTTAATACATAAATTCAAAATTTTCAAATTTTATCATCCATAGTGAATAATTTGTTTCTACATTTTTCTCACTACCTTTTGTCTTTCTAAAAACAACTTGTAACATTAGTACAATGGAATTTGGATAATACTTCAATGTTTTTTATCCAAGTTGTAAACACAACCATCTTTAGAGTCATAAAAAACGAAACTATTCCTCAAATAACATAGGCACTACCTACAAAATCATAGAGTTTGAATTTGAAGTAACTACTTAGCAAATTTTTCAAATTCTATACAATAAACCCTTGGTGTCCATAGATTCTCAATTCTAATTTTTTCAAACCACAATTCATAGATAAAAACAAAATACTTCATTGAGTGTATTTTTACTTCTTGATTACTATCCCTACCTTGCTCTTGAAAATCCACGGATGAAAATAAGCATAGTCTATGTTCATTTTTCAAACAAAGAAAAATAAAAAATTAGAAATAATAAAATGAAAATCACACTTCAGAAGGCTAAAGAAAAAACTTTAAATCAACCACCAATCTATTGCCAATTTAATGCTTATCCTTTCTAAATTTACAAGATGTTCATTTGATTTGAGGCACTTTAAAAATCTAGAAAGACAAATCTAAAGCCAAAACAATGTTAATTGGTATTCATGAGTATGATACATTTCTTAGAAATTACAAGTGCAAAATTGTGCTTGGTAGAGGTTAATCCTAGAAGGGTGTTGTGGACTAAAGTAGTTCAATGGATGACTTTTCTACAAGTTCCAAATAAATGACTTCACTTGTAGAAAAAGAAAATGCACCCATTGGTTCATTAATTGGAAAATATTGGTGACTACCATAGTCATAGGGGGCTACATCCTTATAGGGTTAAACAAATGGTAGGACAATTGTCTATACCTCAAATTTTATTTATTTCCTTCTTATTGGCTTTTAAAATATGTAATCAGTTTTAAATTTGGCAAAAAATTGACAATATGGAAAAGGTCCAAGTGCAAAATGGACTTCTTTGTTTACATCTCTATAAATGATTCTGAATTCTAAAAAGGATTTGAATTCATTTAGAGGGCATTAACTAGCATTACAAGGTTAAATACAATGTTTTCATCACAAAAGATTTATCAACCTTCACTCTTATAACGCAGGAAGAATGCACCTCTAGATCATGCTCAATACCCATCACCCACCTCTAGCCCAACATGCAATAAGGTAGAACCACCCATTCCCAATCAAAGAGCCATGACCAACATACAGGATACCACTATTTCCAATTCAAGGCTAAAAATAGATCACAATCAAAGCTTGGAGTGTCTTGGAATGCATTTTTTTTCCTTTTCAAAGTTGGGATTAATGAAGCCATCACATGTTCTAAAGTGCATAGGAAGTAGTAAAAAATAAGTAGGAAGTACTAAGTGGCAAAGTAGTTTTTTTATGATAGGAATAAGACTAGACACTAGCTATGGATTTAGAACACTTTTTGACTCCCAAAATTCATAGTAATTCAATTTTAGCAATAAAATTATAAAAAATTTACAAACCCAATATTTCTTATCTCTCTACATGAGAAAAATTTCCACTACTTCACACTTTCTCATTTGTTTTGAAATCACTTAAGTGATTAGGTAAAGGTGGTTCTACCTAATCTGTAGAATAGAATAGAGAAAAAATAATATTGTGGGATTAACCCCTAAGCACCCCAACAACGGGATCCTATCTCTTGAAATATAAAGATTTCCTTGTTTGACTACTATAATCTTTTCAATGGTGTGGTCAAAGGATGTGTCCCTTTCCCATGAGCTCCAAACTTATCTCTACTACCAATCGATACAGTTTGTATATGTGGATTTCTTGTTAGGTGATAGTTTGATTGGGATGAGTTTATAAGGGTCTAGATTTTAGTAAACACACACTGGGCATTCATGGGTTAAACTATAATCAATGAAAAATTAATGTTGAAGCAACAGAGAATGAATGCGGCAGAGGCGAAATAAATGCAGAGACCATTGTAGAAATATAATGGCCATATCATTTCATGGTTGATGCACAGCTTTTACCTCTACATTACTTCATTGCTAGGGAGGTGGCGGCCTATGCATCGTATGCTGACCAATGTTGGGAGGTGGAGGTCTAGGGGCTCTCAGGCCTTGATTCATTGTAGGTCCCAATTGAAACCCCTGGGGAGGTCCTTGATTAAAAACGCTGGTTGGCACCTCTCCCATTGGTAAAGTAGGCCCACGCATACCTTGGCGGGGACCAGAAGTAAACCCAAGAAGAGGACCGCCCAGCTGCGGTCCTCCGAGACCCATGTGAATAGCGTGAGGGACATTCACGTTCTGTTGGGGTCCTCCCATCTGATGAAGAAGTCCGCCCATCGGAGGTAGACCACGTTGGGGCGGGCCCACAATCGAAGGACGACCAGACATAAGCCCTCCCAGAAGATGTGGAGGAAGAGATCTACCAGGGGTAGGTCCACGGGGTGCCGGGCCATTCGCACCAGAAGGTGGACCAACTTTCTGGTCAGCAGGTCTTGGTTTGAAATACAACTGGAGCTGCAAACAACGAAAAAACAGGGGTGAACAAAGAAAATAAGATCAGAATGAAAGACTTGGAAATACATCCATCCAAACAGATACTACCAACACAAAATCCAAGTTCCAAACCAGAAGGTAATTGGTCTAAGCAATCAACAGCAGTTATCTTCATCATAATACTTCAACCATCGGAACTTTATAACAAAGGTAAGTAGTTCATCATGCAACACTAATGTTGGAAGATAAGATCTAACAGAAACAAGCAGACCTCGGTAATAATCGTCAAAAACCATTCATATTGTTCAGGGACACTTTCCATGTAGCAACAGAACGAGACTGATAATCAACCAACGGTGAATCTATATCACTCCAACCATCAGATCAACATCAGTCCCGCATTACAAGAAAGCGCTACTTAGCATACTCACCGTGAACATTTTTGTGTCAGGATCCCAGTGCGTGAAAAATTTGTTTGAAACCTTGTCTATTTCTGTACTGGGAACCTGAGAAGAGATGCACCAAAGCCAGATGTAAACACTTTAAGAGCCCATTAGTGAGATAGTATAATTTCTCTCAAATTCTGAAATTTATAACTCTTACAAAACACAGAATATCTCATGTACACCCAAACCTGCCCACTTAGCACACTTTCAAGATAGCATCAATCGCATGGGAACATAAATATGTTCAATTACATTTCCCCTCAAATTCTCCAACACGCAATCTAATCAAACAGAAGTTTGCAATACAATGCGATAGTATCAACGAAATTAGTAACCAAAGGATCAAAAAGTGAGATCAATGGTCACGGTCTTAGGGACGAAAGAATTTACGCTAAAACCCCGTAATGCCACATATCCATGTCACAATGTTTTAACAACTCCAAATTATCACAGAATTTGGTCTTCCCAAGGAGTGCAATTAGAGTGGTTAGAATGTACATTGCTAGAGCGCCAGTATTACTACATATAAAATACAAGACTTCCAACAAACACATGGTACAAAATTTAGTACTAGCCAAGACCAGGCAAGAGTCATCCCTATTTAACGAAAGTCACAGTACACAGGCTGGCAATACTAACCTTGAAAGAAATGATTTCATAGGGTTCAGCAGCAAATAACAGATATTGGTAACGTTTGTCCCAACCTTGCACCCTCTGCAACACACACCAAAAGCGCTTGAGCCATTGCCTTCTTTCATTAAAAGCAAAAGCAAATAGTACGAGACCAATTTCAATCCCCAAATGTCAAGCAAGCAATCGTGCACAAGCCCTACAGACCCTCACAAACGAAGTGGCCAACGGTGCAAAAGTGTTAGTTTCTACAGCCAAACTACATGAAAACAATAAAAAAGACACGGGTACATTACAGTGATATGTGTGTTTTAATCCAGAAATCCTCACAGATAAGTACGAGGCATTACCTGTTCATAAGATGACATGAATCGGTGCCGAGGCTTGGTATACTCTTCAATTTCAGGGTACTCAATCTTCAGAAACGAATATCAGTTGGTTCCAAGCCACATTCAGCAACCCTTCAAAAAAAGAGTTACAGAAATCGAGTTTCCGAAACATGTAAATTTAATAAAAATGAAGCTAAGGTAAACTATACCTGAAAAAGTAGAGAACGCTGACTAGTCTCTTGATCAAATTGCTTGGTGACTCTATATCCCGGGCGACCAATTTTAACTGTTGAAAACAGATTAATTAAGTCAGTACACTATTCGCCAATTCTCATTCTCATACAGAATCCCAGTATAACAAAATGTGCTTGTTCCATCATTGCAAAAAATCCACTAACACCTTGCTCACCACCATCTTATCTCATCATTAGTACTCGATTAATCACATGAGCTACGTAGGGCCTAAAAGCAACTCATCCGGACTCTTATTTGTAGCAAATATAGTCCACGAGAACATCACAAGTAGTGCACTCAGACCAATTGAAAAGCAAGAGTAATGAAGGAGCAATCAATAGCTGTAATCACCTGTTTTGCGAGGATTAATTTTTCGCTTATTAGGCTGAGGCTGGGCAGGAGCATCCTTAGCTTCACGAGCTGCACGTTTTGCCAAGTTTGTCTGATGCCGCTTGCCTTGAGTGTGAGCCAAGTAATTCCCTTCGTTGTTATGAAGTGTCAAGCACAACTTACATTCATAGCTGCACAAACAACCGACGACTTGCACTCAGAGGACAATTTAGTTTCACCAAATCCAAAGCAGCACGAAAATCGAACAAAGAACTAAACAAAAGTCTACAGAGACTATGTAAAAGTACGGACGACCGCTTGAATGATAATCGCGCACCGTAACAATAAATTTAACCTTCAGAAGTTGCTCACGATGGCTCAACCATAACTTGATCTGAAAAAACTACGTGATCAACTATGTCGTAACAGCAGGAGCAGGAAATAGATAGTTCAGTGTAAACTCCTTCACTAGTTAAACTTCCGCAAACCTCTATGTCATGAAAAACAAAGCATTAATAGCAGAAACACTTCCAAAAAATACCCGGTTTCGAACGCCCACGATCACAAATAAACCCAGAGATTTCAAATACTAACCTGAGGATCGAACCCTAAAGCCGTTGCACCCTTACCTTCCGATTCCACCATCCTAAGAAGTCGGCACTTCTCGAAAACTCACACTCAAAATGAGGTAGAGAAACAAACCTTCCAAGATGGTTTCGCATAAAATAAGGATCCTTCGCAAGATCGATAGTCTCCAACGCTAAGCGCCGAAGCCGCTCTCGTCGATCAATCGCCTCGTTCTGAGCCGAGGCAGCACCTCCGCTGCCGGGCTTGCTGCCCCATTCTGACATGATAAAAAACGATAGAGAAAGAAGGATAGAACTACTAGATGAGCAGAGCAATCAAGATCAGGACTTTCAGCGCGAAAAAACCACAACAGCCACCACCAGTCGGGACACCAAAAGAAAACCAGAGGAAGAACAAGTTCAACCCCCGCCACCCGCCACCTGCCATCCGCTTGGACACGTGGCGTGGCGCCAGTGGCTGGGTAGCTGCTCACAAATTAGGGTTTCGTCGTCGGAGGCTCCCCTGCGCACATGTTCAGTTCCGCCATGGCCTGCCACGCCAGGTGACACAGGACGTCCAAAGTTATAAAATGTTCGCTCACAAACTGTGCAGGATCAACTTCCTCTTTTTCTGAGTTTTTATTTTATTTATAGGTGTTCTTTCAAATTGTGGCCAAGAGATTGCACCTCTCCTAAATTGGTTTCTTTCTTTTGTAAGGTAGAAGCACCCATTATCAATCTTTTAAGGGTTTTCCAAGAGATCATGAACAGTTTATGTGACAAAGCAAATTTTTTGCTTGTAGAAAGGTAGGAAATATGGGGATTGAAAAATTTTCATAATTTTATTCCCAAAGTTGAAATTACTACAAGTTTTAAGAGCCACGCCCCATTGCCAATCTCTAGACTCTTCCAATTTTGATCTATCGGAAACTGCTTTTTTGCCTACTACTGTGGGACATGTGTCATAACCTTATTAGTTCCAACCTTAAAAAACACATTCCAAGATTAGGTTGGATTTGCTTAGGTTTGTTCCAGCTAAGATCAGAAATAGTACCCCCTACACATTGGGAATGGGTCTAGGTCAACAATGTATGCCTCAACATTAGATGTCCTTTTAAATTGTAGCCAAAAGATTGCACCTCTCATAAGCTTATATTTGTACGGTTATGGTAAAGAAAAATTGAAAATCTATATTTTAAATTAGGTTTTTGTTGTTTGATACATTAAGACGTTCAACGGCTTAATTTGTGGCGTTTAGAACTACGGTGTAAAAGTTATGGATTTTTTAAAATTAAAAAATTAAATTAAATTATCTTTTATTTTAAAAAATGCATAACTTTCATATTGTGTATCCAAATGCGACAAAAAAAAGCCCTTGCACCCCTTTGTGCATAAAGCTTTGTATTTGTACCAAGAATGCAATCTCTCACACTACAATGTGAAAGTTATTGAATTTCAAAGTTTTAAGAGAATTAAAAAAATGATAAAATTACTTTTACTTTTATATTGACTATGGCAACAACATAGGGCACAATAAAGATTTTTGTGACCATGCATCCCTCTAGTTGCATTCTTATTACAATCAAAAAGATCTTTGTGAGGAGGGATGCAGGGACTTTGTTTCATGGCATTGGAACCTAGCTAGGATGTAAAAGATATTGAAGTTCAAAGTTTTTCTTAATTAAAAAATTAGAAAATTTTCTTTTATTATTATTTTGGTTGTAGCAATGGCACAAGGCTCACTAGTAGAGGTGAAAATGTAGGCCTCGTATTCAATTTAGAGCATATTCTTTAGTGATCAAAATTGGCCTTACACAATAAGGGATTAAATGACTACTGAATTTCAACTTCAAAAATTCATAACTAACTCCATAAAGGTCCAAAAAATATGAAATCATTTGGTAGAGATGCCAATTCCATTTTGCTTCTTAAATTGTTTTATTGAAATTTTTTCAAGGAATTTAACTTAAATGAAAAGGCAATCAACTTTTAAGTGGTTGCTTTACTCAAAAAGTAAGTAAATTAGTCTTCAATTTATTTTCTAACCATTCTTAAATATGAAAGAGCACAAAAAAGAAACAGCATTTCACAGCATTGAACTTGAACATTATTTTGCACCAACTTCAGTTTTTTCCAAGCATCAATTATATTAAATTTTGTTCAATCACATGACAGCCTTCTTCCCAAAGAACAAGAAATTTCAGTGATATAGTAGAAATCTTGAATTGGCCTCACCCGCCATTACATGCAGGGGCTAAGCACAAGGTGGTGCTGGTGCTAGCAAGGCTCAAATCCGCTAGGCCAAATTCTACCACCCCGCCAGGTGGAACCTGCCACCCCACGCCGCCACCTACCAAAATTCATAGCATGTGCGCAAGATGTATAACATCGCCACGAGGAACACGCGAGGTAGCTTTGCGAAGGTCCAGAGAAGAAGCATACTCCCAACATTTCTTGGAGACAAACTCAATTTTTATAAGAGCATCTCCATCCATTGTATAAAGCGGGTGACTTCTTCACACTGCCCTGCAAAATGCCCCATTAGACTTGCAAAATGGATGAACTTATTAAAATGTTGGCTTCAAAGTCTCACACGGCTTGCAAAAGGCATTATAAAAAGTTTCAGCCTGAAAGAAGTTGCCAATGTTTGATTTTTGGCACCCCTTCAGTGCAAATACAGAAAAAATCAAAAAAATATTGAAAAAATTGCCAATTTGACTTGGCGCTACTAGTGCTACGTTAAATTCAAAAACAATTTTCTTTTTCTATAATTGCATTGGTGCCATACAAATTGGCGGATTCTTTAAGGCCTGCAATTTTCCTAATGGGCTGTTTAAGCAAGCCAGGCTCTTTAGCTTGCAAATGAGTACGACAAAATATTCTTCCTTTTCCCTGACAAGCAAGGACTTTCTATAGTGACATTGGATTGACAGAAAGGAGTCATGAGGAACATTCACGATGTTGAAAGCGCATGTGCAGTGCAAATTGATTAATAGTAGATGATTAATGCAGATTGAAGGCAAAGATTGAAATTAGAAAGCAATTGGATAGCCTCTTGACAAATTATGAGTGGGGCCGCCTATTTCAACTTGGCTTGCAAAGTGGATGGCCCCCCATTCTACAAGCCAAATCACTACCTCATTTTACAAGACGGGTGGTGATTAGGACTTTTTTTTTTGGCAAAGAAAAGCCATAATGCACTTGTTTTGTTCCCCTTGGCAAAATGACTATAGAAACACTTGATAGAAAAATTCAACTTTCTTGCCACGTTGGTGTCTGAGGGAGACTGTTGGCGGCCAAATGGGTGTCTGTTACATCACGGGCTTAGGGTTTTTTTGCTAGTTGTTTCGCTCCTGGCACCCACAACCACAGCTCCTATCACCACTCCTTCACAATTATCACACTCTTACTCCAAACGTGTAGATGCTTTCGCCATAATTGCTCCAATGCGGCATTGATGTGGCTTTGCAGATCGCCAGCAATCCCAACATAGTTGGTTTCGTTTAGTGATTATTTCACCAATTGTACTTTTATTGCTCTTAGATTTTGCCAGTTCGTGCATAAAGGATGTCGTACGCATAGTCTAGGCGTTAGTATCCTTAACACAAAAATGTACTAAGATAACACGAAATATCGATCTAGAGAATTCCAGATGTTATTACAAACTAAGGCTATCTGGATCTCTTCTAAAACACACCCAAGCAATCCATCTCAACAATTCACTCTCTTCTGGTTGCTACTATTTTTCGAAATCCAGTCCGGAATCTTTCCTCACTACTTTTCGGAATCCAATCCGGAATCCATCCTTGTCCGGATTCTGGTTTCATCTAATCACACTCTGGTTTTTTGTACCCCTGTTTTACCATCAAGGGGTCCACTGTTGGTCTTTTAGAGGGGTAGGGACTCACCACTTGTGATTCAAACACTCTCTCCACTACTATTTTAAACAAACACACACAATCCAAACAGAGTTTGTAATAGAGAAAGAGAGGGTAGCAATTCTCACAACTTTTTGGAATCCAATCCGGAATCTGTCCTTGTCCGGATTCTGGTTTTGTCTAATCACACTCTGGTTTTTTGTACCCCTGTTTTACCGTCAGGGGGTCTACTGTTGGTCTATTAGAGGGGTAGGGACTCACCACTCGTAGTTCAAACACTCTCTCCACTAGTATTTTAAACAAACACACACAATCCAAACAGAGTTTGTAATAAAGAAAGAGAGGGTAGCAATTCTCACAACTTTCCGGATGGCCAATCCGGAAAGTAGGTCACTCAGAACCACATCCTATTTCCTTCACTACAACGACAGATCAAGACTTCCGGAATCAATAGAGACGCGTATGTTCTAGAATCTAGACTGATCCAATAGTTGGCAGGCCTTCCGGGAGAGCGGCGACTTCATTTTTGTGGGCGCTTACTTCCGCATGGGTTGACAGCCGGACTTGCTTCCACTCCACTCTTTCCGGATTACTATTCTAGTAGTTTAAAGGCATAGTGCACTAATCCTCTTTCACAAATCCAGAACCTTCACACAAACGCTCACTATCAATCAGACCCAGTCGCCTAAGATCCGGATTCCTCCTCACCCCTGCACACTCGCACTTACACACCAACACACAAGTGACCATAGACGCGATATGCAAGAGAATGATCCTAAGGTGATCTCCTAAATGTTCAAATTGAATGACAAGGGAAGAGGAATGAGAGGCCAGCAAGCTAGCTCGCCCTTAAATACAAAGCAAGGCAATTTAAAAGTCACCCTAAAACCAGGGCAATAGCCCAATTAATCGTTCCAAGAAAGCCGTTCAGATCCTAAAAGTCCGGAATTCGGCTACTCCCTAAAATTCCGGAATTTCCTAAATTTCCAGAAATCCTTGAAAAACCGGAACTTCCTAAATTTCCGGAATCCGGTCCGTAAATCCCTTCAATCCGAAATTCTCTGGATTTCGACTAGTGTTTACGTCTGGTTCCAAAAACTTAGTTACAATTTTAGCCTATCAAGAAATTGCTTAATCTATAATCCTAATTTTTGTTTCTACTTTCCTATTCCTATGCGTAAAGTCAAAAAAGTTATACTACTTTAACACTATTCTATTCTACTTTCTCTATTTTGAGTTTTGCATACCCTGACAAAGGAAGCTACACCTTAGGGGGGACATCATAGGTTGTACGCACAGGGCTAGATGTGTAGAAGAGGCGCTTAAGTACCGAATGATCGGCCGACAATTCCCGGCAGAGAACGAGTATGAGATTGTTCTTGTAACTATACTCTAGGTTTTCTAGGTTGGAAGTCTAAGTTGTAGTTTTTCTAGATCCAGGATGTTTCCGGGTTTCGGATTCTGGGTTCCGTCCTCCATCTGGTGACTTAACAATTTTTATCCATTATAGCAATCCGGATATTAACTAATCCCAAGTTGTTTATATTTGAACCAAATTCCTATATATTAACAACAAAATTCAAAAAAATTAGACTACCCTAATCCGTTTCTAATTCGTTTCCTATCTATTTGAAGCATCCGTACTCCCACATCAACCCTGCCAACCTATAGAAAGATGTGAACCAACTTTGCTTCTATAGTCATGAAGCATGAATTGCCTTTGACGGTTGTCTCCGTCACTAGCGTGCCCAACAATTGTTCCGACCTTCGCTTAGCACTTAGCAGTCCACAATTTGTCAATACTGCTCCATTGCTGCCTCCCCCACTTGGACTTGAAGCAATTACAAGTTGTGCATACAACCAGTACAAGACGGGGCAGCTTGTCATGGAGGGGATTTACAATGATGACCCTTGCAAAGGACCCGACCTGATCATCTCTAAAGGATTCAACAATTTTGTTGTATCCATCTTCTCCTACTCCATATATAGGACTATACTTTGTTATACAAACATGATCAGCCTTTGGCCTACAGAAACCAACGAGCGTGTCCCACTTTGCTTCCCATGAAATCCTACTTTTCACTTTAGTCCCTTCCTTGGCTAAAATCACTGGAACAGGACCAATGACGTTGTGGGCACCCTTTGCATCAACATAAATTCTAACAACTACTTTGAAAATGTCAGAGTGCCACCAAATAGAAACTGAAACCCTTTTTTAATGTCCCGCTTAATTGTACTAGAGCCTTGGGGGGAGGGCACTTAGTGCATTTTTAAAACGATGTGCGGCATAATTAAGATAGGACTTTATTCATTTAGGATAAAATTTTGAAATGCCTTATATAATTTAGGGAACACTAAATGTAGAGGAATCCATTATAAATAATATAACTAGTGTGGGAAAACGCAATATCAATATTTAGAAATCAGGATTAGTTTAGGATCAATTCCGTAAATATTTTCAAAAATTTGTAGTAGTGAAGCCGCAAACTGGAACATTTAGTAGAAACTAGGTAGTCACGAAGTTTTGGCTTGCAAAAACTTGTAGAATAGGTAAGAAACGGACTTTAGCCGAAATCTGTAAACCGGATTGGGATCCGGATTTAGGCAACCTACGAACTAGGGGTCCGGCCTATAAAAATTAGGGATCTGTTTGCAATGGCAGCGCATTAAATGGCCGAACCAACGGGTGTCGGTCACTGGCCGGATACTTAAATAGATGGGCCTTTCATTTTCTTCCTTTTTCTTTTGCTCGAGGAGGTGTGCTTGGAGGTTTTGGAGCGCGTTTTTTTAAGAGTGAAAGAGTGGTGAATTAGGCCGGATAGGGAGAGAAGGAAAGGAGGGTGCCAATTGCACCGGATTGTAGGTCAAGAAGATGGCGGAATCATCGGCGCAGGGGCAGAAGACTATTTCCTCTGTCAAGCTCCTGTACCCAGTCATTCCGTCGGACTTTGCTGAGCGCTTAGTGTCGGAACATGAAAATCCACTTTTACTATATTAAAATATAAATGAAGGAATAATATTCTTCTTAGTAGTAAATTTTTTCGATTTTATGATAGTTATAGATGTTCTAATGTTTAGAACCGGAAACCGGAAGTAGACTGATCATGATTCGATGTAACGGCTAACCGAATGTACCGGAAACAAGGAACCGGAGTTTGAGATCACCTAAACCAGTTCAGGAAAGAGATAATAGGAACCGGCATCCAACGGTGACCTACTTAATCCTAGGGAACTACGGGAACGTTCTAATCATTAGTAAACGGGCATCCTAAACGAGCAGGTTTAACGGGCAAAGTCTAGATTAGGGAATCATTAAGAGCTGCTGGGATTGGCTCTCTTAGATCCTATCTGCCCAGAGACTGGTCACTTACGATTTCCTGCCCAGACTGAAAGTTGTAGCAACGTGCACTATTACTGATTTCCGATCTGAGCAACAGTATTGAGTTTTGAGTTGACCGACTGCAAACGAGAGTGCTCGAGGGACATTGAGCGCGAGAGAGAAGTCTGTTAGCATCCGAGCTTAGAGTTAGTACTTGCACAGTTGAAAGGGGGAGAGAGAGAGAGCCGTGAAGACCACTCGTTTTTCCAATTCCCGAGAGTAGATCGGCTGCATCCTAACAAGAGGAGATATGGCTGCAAGTCAGAGCGGGGGAGCCACCATCTCGCTCCGGTACGTGACGCCACGATTGCCCAAAGACGAGAAGGAGATGGCGGAGCTGAAGGAGGACTTAGAGCAGATGGGGTGCGCTGGATTCCTGATCAGACCGTGGGACTTCAGAAATAAAGCAATAGTGGCGGAATTGAGGCCTGGAACGCCAACTCGCGTTGCGATCACAATCCATGCAAAACTCAAGCGATGGATAACGGACATGTGGAGGAAAGTCTATGTATTCGACCAGGAAGACAAAGGAAGTGCATACCGAAAATACAAGTATACGGTGGTAAGTTCCGAAACCCAATTAGTAAGAAAGACGGGTTCTCAGTCACCGACTATATCAATCAGAGAGAGAAGCGGTTATTACAGTATGTCCTGGCCATTCTCAACCCGGATAGGCCAAGCCGAGTTTCTCTGACATTAGCCAACACAATATCTGGCGCATTGTCTGGAGACCGGAAAGTAGATTGGGGAGTGGTCATCCAAGACCAAGTATTGAAAATGGTGAATAATGTAGGGAAGGCCAAGTCTTCCGCCATCTGTCCGTTCCTGTTTCATCTGTATCATTCTGAAGGGGTGATGACAAAAGAGGAAGAGGTAGAGTATGAGGCCGCTGCAGCCCTGGTAGAGTTTGAAGTTCCGGACTTAGATCCTGAGACCGAAAATGAGGAAGAATCCTCAGATGAAGGAGATGATGAGGATGAACAGAGCAAATATGAGGACAATGAGGATGAGAGTGAGGATGATGATAAGGGTGAGGAAACGAGAGGAAATGGTCAGGTAGAGAAAGAGTAGACCAAGGATATCGATCCGGTCTGGAGAGACGAGCCGCTAGAGAGAATCACCCGAAAATTGAGCGACTTCAGGAACTGGTACGCGATAGAACGAGGGGCGATGCAGACCATCTGCACCACAGTGGGCGCCGTCCACCCAGCTCAAGCCTTAATCCGGGTAATACGGCTTACCCGAGAAAAGAAGAAGAATGAAAACAAGGAAGAATTGGCAAAGCTTTCCGGCCAAGTGGCCACTCTTAAATAGGAGTTACGCCAGAAAACAGAAGAGGTGGAGAAGGAGAAAATGTTCTCCAAACAGACGCGAGACACCATGTCCCGAATCCGGGAATTCATCACCCATCCAGGTGAAGTTGTCAACAAGGTTAACTTGTTTGACCAACAAGTAATGGTGGAGGGACGACAGCTACATCAGAAGCTCATACTAGCGATGATAACTTATCACAAGAGGATGGAGTCCACACTGGAGCAGCTGCAAGAAGTGATGCGCGAGGTAAACCCTTGAAATGATCCTGCACCGAGACCAGAACCGGATCACGAACCAGTTCAGCAGCCAACAGCAAAGGACAAGGGTAAAGGTGAGACTACTCATGAGCAACCAAACCTATCTGTACCAGAGGAGCCCTAGGAAGCCAAGCCAAGTCAGGTACAAGAGACTGAGGGGGAAATCACCAAAGTCACCGACTCGGGTCCGGAGGATGATGATTTGAAGATCACGAAGGTGACGGGACCGGATCCAACAAAGGCACAAGGACCGAAACCGACAACCGGACCAAGAGGGTCTATTCCAGAGGAGAGTGCCAAGGCAAAGCAGATCAATGTCCTTTCACCCTCCAAATTTTCTCCCAAGACTCCAGGAAAGAAGGTGCAATTTGGAGATGCAGGGAAGATGCAGGGAAGATACCAACCTTGATGCAGTCCGTGGTGAAGGCAGAAATTGGAGCCGGTCGCGGCACTTCATCCGGTTCACCAAGTGAGGGCCTAATCAGGAAACCGGCTGGAGGAGATGAAACACCTCAGAGCAAGGTAGCAAAGCCTGCTCCAGTCCCGCATAAGAGAAAGGCCCCAGAACCACAATTGGCTTAGAAGAAATTCACCAAGGTTTAGGAGGAGGAGGAAGAAGAAGAGGATTCCAACTATGATGAAGGGGAATCCGATTCCGACTATGATGAAGGGGAATCCGATTCCGACCAAGATTCTGAACCTTATTCGGATCCCGATCAGGCCTTGGCAGAGACCCAAGAGACAAAGGCGAAGGCAGCCAGAGAGAAAGCCAAAGTCCGGTCTAAACAGATGGCCAGGCTGCAGACCGGAAAAAAGCCCTTGACCCGGAAGGGACCAGTAAAGGCGGGATTTTCTCCAGTTAAGAAGATTAGAAAGTAGGTGAAGGTTCTGACAGTGACTATAGGGCTGCATGCCTAATTTTGACAAGTAGATGTGTAGGTATATTTTTAGTTTAGAAGGAGTTAGGACTCAAGTTGATTCCGGATTTTTAGGATCTAAAATCCACTTTTAGTGGAAGCTTTTTGATTGTAGCTTAAGTTATCTAAATTTGACAGAAAGTTAGGAATGAAACGTGTCATTCCATTAGCTGTATTTAGCCTTATGCGCTTTTTGAGTTTGAGGTGTAGTTTAGTATTTAAAGGCGGATTTTAGGTTTGATCCGGGTTGCATTTTCCATACTTTGTACTCCCAATTTTCTGCAAATGCCGTTGGAGTTTTTCAATTTACAATTGTGAGCTGTACCTTTTAGCACTTGTCCGTGTTATCGTGAAAGCAGTGAGATCATGCAGATTTGGGTAAGGAGGAAGTGAAACTCGGATATAGAAAGTATCCGGTCCCTGGAGAGATTGCGTATTAAACAGGATACAATAAGATTTCCTTGCGAGGATTAGAGCTGGCTTTTGTCAAGAAGCTGCTTTTGTCAAGAAGTATTATAGTTCTTCCATTTTTTTCCTAATGCCTCTTCTCTACCTAGGCCGTGGATTGTCCTGTAGTTTGTCATTGTAGTAATTGTTAGGAGAATCCAAACTTTCTTGCGTAACCTGCTAGCCTGCGTAGCCCATTTGGTCTAGTTGTGAAGATGGTCTCTTTCTCGTTGTTTTTGTCAAAGTTTTTTTTTCAAGTTTATATCGTGGATCTTCTGACACGTGAAATCTTGGAGGGTAGGAGTTAAGCTTCCTTCCTGAAACTCAAAGTTGCAGATCCCTCTTGGTCCAGAGGTTAAACTCGAATTTATTACATATAGTTACATACTCTAGACCGGATATATAATCAAGAAAGGAGTTTTCGGTTTCGGATTACTGGAGCTGGATCCGATTTAGACTAGTACTTGGGGTTGGTTTTGGGATATCAATTCACTTCATTATGGCCACTTAGTAGAATTACACCGAGATCTCTGCGGAACGATACACGAGTAACTTTAGGGTCCATTAAGGCCTTAGAGAAGGATTTTGTGTTTTCTGTGCTACGACATGCCAAAGTTAGAGGAAGATCTCTTCAAACTAGGGTGTATCGGGTTCATCCGGCACCTCTGGACAGTTAGAAGTGAAGATTTTCTTCGTGAGCTGGTTATGGGGATGTCAAACCAGTTTGAGTCGACGCCAAGGGGTAGGTGGGCCTCTTGGACGGAAGGGATATAGGCGGAAATTTACAGGTTGAAACAGTCCGGATCCGGAAATGCGACCCGGATGGATAAATTTTATAAAAACAAGTTCAAGAAATCGTCGCACCACAAGGAGGGTTTCACCGTTAGTGACTGTATCAATGAGCGCCATAGGCGATTACTAAATTTCCTGATTTCCATCATGTATCCGGAAAAGCCAACAAGGGTTACGATTACGGTGGCGAATATGATTTTCGAAGCAATCAAAGGCCGAGTCGTGAACTGGGCGACCATAATCCTCCAGAAGGTCAAGAAGATGGCGGTGGCTATCGACAAGGCCAAGCAGAGTCCGCTTAGCACTTACTTGTTCCACATGTATCATCATTTTTATTTCATGACCCTTCAGGATCAAGTTGCCTATGAGACCGAAATGCAGATCCTAAAGTACGGATTCACGGAAAAGTTGAAGCCGACGGGAGAAGCGGCACTAGAAGAAGAAGAAGAAAAAGAGGAGGATCCGGAACTGAAGCCGCTGGAGAAGAAGAAGCGACAGAAGACCACCAATCTGGACGCACGAAGAATGAGTCTGGACGTGCTGGAACCGAATCCGTACCTGACCCAGCCATCACCGGAACCTTTCAATGTATCCGACTTCTATGAAGCCGGAATCCAATGGATGGTGCAGTGTCGGAAGATGCACGTCGAGATGGTAGAGGTGATCACGGGCATCGCTAGAGAGTTAAATGTTAAAACGAATCAGATCTTCAACGAACTCCGGAAGAGACCAGATCCGGCACTACTCCAAGAAAAAGACAAGCAGATCGAGCTGCTTAAGGCGGAACGGGATCACTACAAGAACAAGTTCTACTGGACGGAGGGGCAGTCGCTTTCAGCCCGAAAGAAGGAGACGGATGCCCTTAAGTTAGTAAGGGATTTGAGGGTATTGGTAGAAGAACCGGAACATCAGATCATCCGGTCCGCGCCTTACATGAAGAAACTCGAGAATGACGGCATTGTTACCGGATTAAGAGTGTTGCAAGTCCTGGTCGATTACAAGGCTAAGATGAAGATCGTGTTGGACGAGATGCGGCAGCTGCTGGGTCATCTGAATGTGGCTAAGGACGACTTTGGACTACTTCCGGATATCTTCATGGAATCCCCGGGCTAACACAGAGCCAGAACTTCCGGGACACAAGAGGATCCAAGCTTGAAGTCCCTGTCTAAGATACCTAAGGTGCCTTCCTCGAGTCAGTTCCCGAAGCGGGGCAAGGTAAATACTTTTGCCCCTTCCTCACAGTCTCCAAAGGAAACCGGAAAGGCTGGGCAAAGGTTGCCAATCCGGAGAGATCTGTTAGAAGGTTTGGAGTTGATAAATCCAGCAAGAGAACACCCGAAGGGAATCCCTCATATATCGGGACAGTCACCAGTACGGGGTACACAATTGATTGACTTAGGAGATCCGGCTTTAGAGCCGAGACCGGAACCCAGGCCAGAAACCCGACGGAACAAGAAAACAGAAATAATTGAGGCCGAGATCTCGGATCAGGATGAAGAACTCGAGATGGTGGAATCTGAGAGGCAGCTGAAACTCCGGAAGTCTGAGAAGCGAAAACCGGAAGGCAAAAAGCCGGTGAAGCAACAGATTGAAGACTCCGAGTCTGGTGAGTTTGAGTCAAGCTTAAAATCTGAGGAAGATACGGAGGAGGAGGAGACATCTCTTGCGACCCGTCAGAATCCGCCTCGAGCCGCCAAAATGACGCCAGCGGAGAGTTCCGGTAAACCGATAGCCAAACAGGGAGCCGGGAGTTCAAAGAAATCTCGAGTGGCCAAGTAGTTAGAAGAGGACTACTTGTAAAGGTGGATTAGAATTTAGATAGTTTTGTTCCGGAATCGGATTCCAAGCGTGGGTCTGGTTTTTGGAAACTTAGGGATAAAGATTTCCCGATTTATTCGGGATTTCTTTGGTGTATGTGAGGTTGCCTCGGTTTGTGAGGAGCCCTTTTTCGCTTTTAGGGTGTTGACTTTGGCTTTGTTTTGGATTTTTAAGGGCGGACAAGTTAGTTGCCCCTCATTCCCTCCTAGTTGATATTCAATTGTATTTCATTCCCTTTTTGAAATTTGAACCCTCGGGTATGCATTTTTGTTCTATCCATGTATCCGGATTTTGTTGATTTATGGTTTGAGTGTTGAAAGGAAAAAACGGGTGAGGAGGAATCCGAATTTAGGAGAATACGGTCTGAGTTGAGAGTGTGCTATTGTAATGTTGTTGGATTATTGATTTAGGAGCTGCGCTCAGTGTCTTTAAACTACCAGAAGAGTAGTCCAGATCACAGAGTAGCGGGGAAGCGAGTCCGGTTGTCAAGCCGTGCGGAGGTAAGCGCCAGCCCAAGGAAGCCTCCACTTGTCCAGTAGATCTGCCAACCTCAGAATTCATCTAACATCTAGAAAGATCACACCCCCATACTTATTCCGGACTCTAAGATCTGTCGTTGTAGTAGGGGAGAGTGAAGTATTCCTAAGTGACCTGTTGTCCGGAGTCGCCATCCAGAAGTTGTGAGGATCCGAATCTTTTTTGTCTTGCTGCAATCTTTTGAATATTTGGGTGTTGTTATTTGTGTTTGTTAGAATTGTACAAGAACAAGAGTGGTGAAGTCCCTACATCCTCAAAAGATCAACTAGTGGACCCTCTGAAGGTAAAAGAGAGGTATTGAAAACCGGATTGGAAGAAGAGACGTAAACCGGATTCCAGATAGTATATGGTCCGAATTGTGAAAGGATCCGGAAAATGTTGAGTAGGTGAGAAGAAAGAAAGATAGAAAAGCCGAATAGCTAGAATATGTTACATATAATACGAAAATTCCTTAGGACGATATTTCGTATTATCTTGGCACATTTTTGTGTTAAGGATACTTACGCCTAGATTGCGCGTATGACAACTAGTCTATAAAATTGATTCATTACAATTTTGTGCATATAATATAGTGGCTCAAAATATAGATCCTCTATATTATATATACTAAAACAATAGTATAAATAGGTAGGCTGTTTTCAATTCAAGCCCCCAAAATGAAAGAGCCAGGAAACTCAAAACCTTCTTGAAAGAAAGGCCACATAACTATTTGTCTGAAACTAGAAAAACCACTAATTGATAGTATTTAGCCATGTCCCAAAGAAATCTCAAGCTAACATTAGTTAAAGTAAAGGCAAATTTGTCTAATCAATCATGTATTCCAAATCAAAATGGTAATTTCTTGATGTAGAGATCCAGCATAATTTCCCAATTATCAAGGCTGTGTGGAGCAAAAAGCCTCCAAATTAGTTAATATTACCCCTCATCAATAAGCAGATGTTTGTGTCATAAATGACATATGTTGTTGATGGCTGTTAAAATCTAGAGATGGGAATTTGGCCCTCCCCCATAGTCTCAATTTGTCTCCAAGGCTTACTATGTGGTAGTTGGTTTCTTTAGTTGGCTTTGGATTGGGTTGAGTTGCTTTTATTGTTGTTTAAATAGTTAAAATTATTGCCAAGAGCTTGCCCCTCTGGTCCCGACAGTGTTGTTTCTTCTATCAATAGAAATTGTCCATGTGTTTAAAAATAAATAAAAAATCCAGAGATGATATCAGTTATTTGGAGGTTGAAAAAAAAATATTGTAGATGGCAAGTAAACTCATATGCCAAAGACAGGTACATTAATCCCTAAATGTCTGAGGCACTAAATTATGGTGTTGAGAATATTTGGAAGTTCAATAAAACCTAATCAATTTGCTATTTTGAGTAATTATATTTTTGTAAACTTCTTTTTGAAGTCTAGTTTTAGCATCAAAATTTTGAATGATTTTGAAAATGATTGATTATGATTTTCCTATTCAAGATTTTTTGCAAGGGTACCCATTGTAATCTTGACTTTCTGTAGTGTTGAAGGCTCTTGGAAATGAGCCTCAAATACACTAGATCTTGGAGAAAAAATCACATTAGAAACTAATTTAAAAAACTTGTCGAGTAGATTTTGAGAAGCCATAAATTGATTGGGATAATACATGCTGGGCCCTTTAACCTTATATTTTTTTGGTGGCCAAATTTTTAGGTTTGACATGTAATAAAAGGATTGAAAGAATTTCTTAGTTTTAACACCATTATGATTAAACATTATAATCTTTCAATCTATAAGTGATATTGTTGTGCTTTCTTTTCCTACGTGATCTCTAATATGCCTAGTTTGAATTTGTAAGGTTATAAATATAAAAAAAGTGATACAACTTATCAAAATGTTGGCTTTTGGCTCAATTTAGAGGAAATTCTTAAAAGCTCAAAAAAAGAACTCAAGCATTTAGGGGTTAAAATACCATAGGAAGTAGTTTGACTATAAGCTACTCTGGTGGAATCTGCTAAAGTAGGTACACTCAAACCGCCACTTTTTGCTACTAAGTCTATTTACTATTATAAGATTGTTTAATTTTTATACATTCTTGTTGGCAAGTGAAAGGAGGTTCCAACGCACTAGAGAACGTGGCATTTGGATATTGTATGCAAAAGTTATTATGGAACAAAGTTTGGCTCTAAAAGCATTTATTCCACATAGGTAGAAAACTGATTTTGGAGATGTAAACATAGCAAGACACATAGTAAAGATGGCAATTTAAGGTCATTGGTACATTTGGGTGTACCGAACTTATTATAAGATTTGCCAAATTTTGTCTTATATTAGATCATGTCATAAACTTTAAACAAAGAAAAAGATTGATTATACTAATAATAATAGGACTTTGGGACTTTTTTGAGATTAGTTACAAATTTTTGAAATTGAATTGCAATAATCACTAGAAAGTGCACTATTGGTACATTAGTCCTTACAAAATGTACTTCTATATCATGATTGCTTTCAAAGCACGATTCAAACTTTAGAGCATACTACCTAATACGGGGACCAATTTTTGATTATACATTGTTTGGAAATACATGCCAACTAATGCATGAAAAAAAATTGAATGTCATATAAGTTTTTTGGGTAATTTTTTTCTACACTTTTTCTTTCACCTTGCTTTTCAATTACCTACTTTTCATTATAAGGAATATAGCCTACAAAAAATTCCATTAAAGTTGACATTATAAGTAATAATAGAGTGCCATTATAAATAATAATAGAGTCCCATTATATAGGCCATTTTCAAAAATTAAATAATTATAGATATCCTTTTATTCCTACCTTAGAGGTAAATAGCCCTCCAAAAAATATCCCATCGCCACACATGGTGCACAAAATTTACTAAGAGTGCCCCCCCCCTCCTCAAGGCTATAGCTAGGCCCTATAAAGTTCAGAGCAAACAAGTCGCACATTTGCCTACCATCATAGACCTTCACTGCTTGTGCAAAACACTTTGTGTTTTCACTATGTTAATTACCCCTATCAGCTTTGTTCACATTTCTAGCAACATCCTGAATGAAGTCCCAAAATGCAGGCTTACCTCCAAATGCCCCCGTTAGATAGGCATTCAATATATTATGGCAAAACTTATGCACACTGTAGTCAACAACAGGATTCTTTGCCATCTCAGCCAAAGTAGGATTCTTCACCTTAAGTTGCATAATTATAGCATGGGCGGCCCAATCATGTTGCATCTTCTTCAATCTAAACTTTCTTCTGAAATCTCTATTGTAACGAGAAAGTTCATTAATTGACAAATATCCCACTCTAATACCACCAGACATAGTTCTGAAGCCCCTCTTTACACTAGACTTGTCCTCCCTAACAATCCTCAGCCTGAAATTAGTTAGCCGTAGAATTTCAGTGCATGAATTGCAAGTGAGATTAGCAAAACCTTGAATTCAAGTGAAAAAAACACCCTAAAATATGTTCTATGCCTAAATGTACCGTCTTTGACGTCTTCCCTAAGGAAACATACAGAAGCGTGTAAGTGTGGTCTCGAATATCAATTTGCGCCAACATGTTGATCTTCTAACAATGAAATTATGCAATACAAAATTCCACCATATACAACATGGGGCCCTCTAAAATCCCAACACAACGAGCAAGTTTTTATGTCACTACTAAAGAAATCACCTGGTTTTCCACCTGCCGAAGATGCACCACCATTGTCTCTGTAAAATGCATGCAAGCTTGGCTGATTAGATTGCACACTCAGTGCTGAAGATGTTCATAGCCTTCCCCTCCTACCAGTCAATAGCACAGGCCCTCTTCGTTTTGCATTCTTGAAATCTGCAATAGATTGGATGTGCCTCAAACTAGCCATATAATTCTCCAATGTCGCCTCCAAAATTTTCTTAGGCGGGCACAACTGGAAGAAACTAGCTCGGCAGTTGTCGTAGCACAGAAAACACAAAATCCTTCTCTAAGGCCTTAATGGACCCTAAAGTTACTCGTGTATCGTTCCGCAGAGATCTCGGTGTAATTCTACCAAGTGGCCATAATGAAGTGAATTGATATCCCAAAACCAACCCCAAGTACTAGTCTAAATCGGATCCAGCTCCAGTAATCCGAAACCGAAAACTCCTTTCTTGATTATATATCCGGTCTAGAGTATGTAACTATATGTAATAAATTCGAGTTTAACCTCTGGACCAAGAGGGATCTGCAACTTTGAGTTTCAGGAAGTAAGCTTAACTCCTACCCTCCAAGATTTCACGTGTCAGAAGATCCACGATATAAACTTGAAAAAAAAACTTTGACAAAAACAACGAGAAAGAGACCGTCTTCACAACTAGACCAAATGGACTACGCAGGCTAGCAGGTCACGCAAGAAAGTTTGGATTCTCCTAACAATTACTACAATGACAAACTACAGGACAATCCACGGCCTAGGTAGAGAAGAGGCATTAGGAAAAAAATGGAAGAACTATAATACTTCTTGACAAAAGCAGCTTCTTGACAAAAGCCAGCTCTAATCCTCGCAAGGAAATCTTATTGTATCCTGTTTAATACGCAATCTCTCCAGGGACCGGATACTTTCTATATCCGAGTTTCACTTCCTCCTTACCCAAATCTGCATGATCTCACTGCTTTCACGATAACACGGACAAGTGCTAAAAGGTACAGCTCACAATTGTAAATTGAAAAACTCCAACGGCATTTGCAGAAAATTGGGAGTACAAAGTATGGAAAATGCAACCCGGATCAAACCTAAAATCCGCCTTTAAATACTAAACTACACCTCAAACTCAAAAAGCGCATAAGGCTAAATACAGCTAATGGAATGACACGTTTCATTCCTAACTTTCTGTCAAATTTAGATAACTTAAGCTACAATCAAAAAGCTTCCACTAAAAGTGGATTTTAGATCCTAAAAATCCGGAATCAACTTGAGTCCTAACTCCTTCTAAACTAAAAATATACCTACACATCTACTTGTCAAAATTAGGCATGCAGCCCTATAGTCACTGTCAGAACCTTCACCTACTTTCTAATCTTCTTAACTGGAGAAAATCCCGCCTTTACTGGTCCCTTCCGGGTCAAGGGCTTTTTTCCGGTCTGCAGCCTGGCCATCTGTTTAGACCGGACTTTGGCTTTCTCTCTGGCTGCCTTCGCCTTTGTCTCTTGGGTCTCTGCCAAGGCCTGATCGGGATCCGAATAAGGTTCAGAATCTTGGTCGGAATCGGATTCCCCTTCATCATAGTCGGAATCGGATTCCCCTTCATCATAGTTGGAATCCTCTTCTTCTTCCTCCTCCTCCTAAACCTTGGTGAATTTCTTCTAAGCCAATTGTGGTTCTGGGGCCTTTCTCTTATGCGGGACTGGAGCAGGCTTTGCTACCTTGCTCTGAGGTGTTTCATCTCCTCCAGCCGGTTTCCTGATTAGGCCCTCACTTGGTGAACCGGATGAAGTGCCGCAACCGGCTCCAATTTCTGCCTTCACCACGGACTGCATCAAGGTTGGTATCTTCCCTGCATCTTCCCTGCATCTCCAAATTGCACCTTCTTTCCTGGAGTCTTGGGAGAAAATTTGGAGGGTGAAAGGACATTGATCTGCTTTGCCTTGGCACTCTCCTCTGGAATAGACCCTCTTGGTCCGGTTGTCGGTTTCGGTCCTTGTGCCTTTGTTGGATCCGGTCCCGTCACCTTCGTGATCTTCAAATCATCATCCTCCGGACCCGAGTCGGTGACTTTGGTGATTTCCCCCTCAGTCTCTTGTACCTGACTTGGCTTGGCTTCCTAGGGCTCCTCTGGTACAGATAGGTTTGGTTGCTCATGAGTAGTCTCACCTTTACCCTTGTCCTTTGCTGTTGGCTGCTGAACTGGTTCGTGATCCGGTTCTGGTCTCGGTGCAGGATCATTTCAAGGGTTTACCTCGCGCATCACTTCTTGCAGCTGCTCCAGTGTGGACTCCATCCTCTTGTGATAAGTTATCATCGCTAGTATGAGCTTCTGATGTAGCTGTCGTCCCTCCACCATTACTTGTTGGTCAAACAAGTTAACCTTGTTGACAACTTCACCTGGATGGGTGATGAATTCCCGGATTCGGGACATGGTGTCTCGCGTCTGTTTGGAGAACATTTTCTCCTTCTCCACCTCTTCTGTTTTCTGGCGTAACTCCTATTTAAGAGTGGCCACTTGGCCGGAAAGCTTTGCCAATTCTTCCTTGTTTTCATTCTTCTTCTTTTCTCGGGTAAGCCGTATTACCCGGATTAAGGCTTGAGCTGGGTGGACGGCGCCCACTGTGGTGCAGATGGTCTGCATCGCCCCTCGTTCTATCGCGTACCAGTTCCTGAAGTCGCTCAATTTTCGGGTGATTCTCTCTAGCGGCTCGTCTCTCCAGACCGGATCGATATCCTTGGTCTACTCTTTCTCTACCTGACCATTTCCTCTCGTTTCCTCACCCTTATCATCATCCTCACTCTCATCCTCATTGTCCTCATATTTGCTCTGTTCATCCTCATCATCTCCTTCATCTGAGGATTCTTCCTCATTTTCGGTCTCAGGATCTAAGTCCGGAACTTCAAACTCTACCAGGGCTGCAGCGGCCTCATACTCTACCTCTTCCTCTTTTGTCATCACCCCTTCAGAATGATACAGATGAAACAGGAACGGACAGATGGCGGAAGACTTGGCCTTCCCTACATTATTCACCATTTTCAATACTTGGTCTTGGATGACCACTCCCCAATCTACTTTCCGGTCTCCAGACAATGCGCCAGATATTGTGTTGGCTAATGTCAGAGAAACTCGGCTTGGCCTATCCGGGTTGAGAATGGCCAAGACATACTGTAACAATCGCTGTGAGAGCACGCAATGTCATTATTTAGAAATTCGGATTAGTTTAAGATCAATTCCGTAAATACTTTCGAAATTTTGTAGTAGTAGAACCGTGAACCGGAACATTTAGTAGAAACTAGTTTGTTAGGAAGTTCCGGCTCACAAAAACTTGTAGAAGAAGTAAGAAACGGACTGTTACCGGAATTCGGAAACCGAAAGGAGATCCGGATTCCGGCAACCTACGAACTAGGGGTCTGGACTACGGAAAGTAGGGATCCGTTTGAAAAAGACGGCGCATTAAATGACCAAACCAACGGGTGTCGGTCACTGGCCGGGTACTTAAGCGGATGATCTTTTCATTCTTGTCCCTCTTTCTTCCGCTCGAGGAGGTGTGTGCTTGCAAGTTTGGATCGCGTTTTCGTTTAGAATAGTAAAAGAGTGGTGTGTTAGGCCGGATAGGGAGAGAAGGAAAGGAGGCTGCCAATTGCACCGGATTGTAGTTCAATGGCGGTTACGTCGGCGCAGGGGCAAAAGACGGTTTCTTCTGTCAAACTCTTGTACCCGATCATTCCGTCTGATCCAGGTGAACGTTTAGAGTTAGAGGAAGATCTGTCCAAACTAGGGTGTATCGGGTTCATCCGGAAACCCTGGACGGTGAGGAGTGAGGATTTTCTTCGTGAGTTAGTCTTGGGGGCGCCGATCCAGTTCGAGCCAACACCAAGGGGTCGGTTGTCATCTTGGACGGAAGGGATGTGGGCGGAAACTTACGGGTTGATGCAGTCCGGATCCGGAAGCGCAACCTGGACGGATAAGTTTCATGAAGGAAAGTTCAAGAAACCACCGCACCACAAGGAGGGTTTCTCCGTTAGTGACTGTATCAATGAGCGCCATAGGAGGTTACTGAATTTCTTGATTCCTATAGTATATCCGGAAAAACCAACGAGAGTTACGGTTACAGTCGCGAATACAATTTTTGGAGCACTCGAAGGCCGGGTCGTGAACTGGGCAGGCCTAATCCACCAGAAGGTCAAGAAGATGGCGCTAACAGTCGAGAAGGCCAAGCAGAGTCCGCTCAGCACGTACTTGTTCCACATGTATCATCATTATGATTACATGACCCCGCCGGAACAAGTTGCTTATGAGCCCAGAATGCAAATCCTGAAGTACGGATTCACGGAGGAGTTGAAGCCGACGGGAGAAGCAGCAGAAGATAAAGAAGAAGAGGATCTGGAACCGAAGCCACTGGAGAAGAAGAAGCGGCATAAGGTAACCAATCTGGACTCACGAAGAGTGAGTGTGGGCGTACCAGAATCGAATCCGACCCTGACCCAACTATCGTCGAAACTTTCCGATGTATCGGACTTTTATGAGACCGGAGCCCGATGGATGGTGCAGTGCCGGAAGATGCACGCTGAGATGGCAGGGGTGATCACGGACGTAGCTAGCGAGTTAAATGTCGAGACGGATCAGATCTTCAACGAACTCCGGAAGAGACCTGATCCGGTACTACTCCAAGAGAAGGACAAGGAGATTGCACTGCTTAAGGCGGAACGGGACCACTACAAGAACAAGTTCTACTGAACGGAGGGATAGTCGATCTCAGCCCGGAAGAAGGAAACGGATGCCCTGAAGCTCGTCCGGGATTTGAAGGGGTTGGTAGAACAACCGGAACATCTGGTCATCCGGTCCGCGCTCTACACGAAGAAACTCGAGAACGACGGCATTGTCACCGGATCTCAAGTTTTACAAGTCTTAGTCGATTACGAGGCCAAGATGAAGACCGTTTTGGACGAGATGCGGCAGTTGCTGAGTCCTCTGGATGTGGCCAAGGACGAGTTTGGGCCATTTCTGGATATCTTCATGGAGTCACCGGCCAAGTACGGAGCGGAACTTCCAGAACAAAAGAAGATCCAAGCTTGAAGTCTCTGTTCAAGCTGCCCCAGGTACCTTCCTCGGGTCATTTCCAGAAGTGGAGAACGGTGAGTATTTTTAGTCCTTCCTCACAGTCTCCGGCGGGATCCGGACAGACAGGGCAGAGATTGCCAATCCGGAGAGACCTCTTAGAAGGTATGGGGACGATAAATCCGGCAAAGGAGCATCCGGAGAAATTCCCTCACATGGCAGAGCCATCACCAGCACGGGGGACACAATTGATCGATCTGGGAGATCCGGCTCCAGAGGCGAGACCGGAATTCAAGCCGGAAACCCGGAGGAACACAAGGTCAGAAATAGTAGAAGTCGAATTCTCGAATCCGGATGAAGAATTGGAGATGGTGGAACCTGAGAAGCAACTGAAACTCCGGAAGTCGGAGAAGCTGAAGCCGGAAGGTAAAAAGCCAGCGGGGAATGCTGGCATGTGAGCATGGAGCGGTGAGCGGTGACCGGGAAGCGGGGATTGGTGAGCAGGGAGTGTCTGAAATGTGGAAGAAAAAAAAAAAAAAAAAAATTGATGAAAAAGTAGATGGAAGTTGATGGAAATGTGGGCAATTTTTGCTAGAATAAAATCTAGAAATTGGGCTGAAGAAATAAAGAAAAGTGGATGGAGGAGTAGGATGAAAGTCTGGGAAAAAAATTGTTGAAAATGGATGGAGGAAATGGATGAAAGTCGTGGGAATAATGGATGAATGTGTTTTGTAAAATGGATGGAAGTCATTCAAAAAATGGATGAATGTATGCTTAAAAATGGATGGAAGTCATTCAAGAAATGGATGAAACTTGCTTGAGCGGTTTTGATGAAAGTAGGTTAAAATGGGCATAACTGAATGAAAAGAGGGAGGACATGAAAGAGGAAGGATTCCCCAAAAAATTATTAAATAGCAGCTTTTCTTCAAAGCCTATTTACAAGGAGTTAATTTGCTTGTATGACCGTGGAGAGTTCCTACAACCGTGCATTTAGGAATTAGGACACATATTCAAATTCACAATCAATTTTGACACTGCAACTTGTAAGGACAAAACATGAGATGGGTGATGTTTTGGTGCTACAAGAAGAGATTTTGGCCATGGCATAAGAGAATCATCTGAGTACTACTTCATCCATAAGAGGGTGAGACAAGCAAACAAAATTGAACTAAAATAATATATTGAGAACATTGAAATTTGTAAGAAACTGGATGTGCATTGTTAATGTAGCCTGAAATAAAGCTAACAATTTGAAGAATTCGGTTTTGGAATATGGTCATCTTTTGCGGTTTGTGCATCAATGTTGTGCTTAGTACAATGACAATGAAAGCCTGAAAGTAAGGCTGTTACACCTCCAGTTTCTGTCATAGTGATTTAATGAAATTTTTGCAAAACTATGGCGTTCAATCTTAAAGAATCATTATTCGTTGCATTATCATTATATGCCCACTAGCTCACCATCTTCTTGACATTCATCGTGCATCCCCTGCAGCAGACGACAAACTCATCCACTAAAACCAAAAACTTAATGAATTCCATGTTCAATGGACCAGAATCTCACAAGCGCTTGTTCTGGTGGGCAAGAGAGCAAACAATTCACAAATTCAGAATTATTAATCGAGGAGTTTGTGGTTTGGCTGAAGAAAATGCACGATGAATGTCAGTAAGGTGTTGAGCGGGTTGGATAATGATTGTAGTACTCATGAGGAGAAAAAACAACTAAGTAGAAATGATATTGAACATTGCAGATGAGTAGAAGAGACAGTCACTAAAACCAATGTAAAATGAACTCTCCGAGAGTGCTATCAACTAGAGGCACTAAAATTACTATACCAACATCAACAATACGTCAGTAGAAGTGGGATTTTGAAGCAAAATCCCCACTATGAGATATCTAAGACCTAGGCACTACAACACAAATATTGTGACAACTACATATATGCTATAACTCATAAGGGCGTCGAAGATAGCGTCATCCTTTGAAACCGACAGGAATGCCCGACATGTGGCATGGAGTGATAAGGTTGTCATAGATCGCCTAATCCTCTTAAAAAGCTACAACAACAGGACACGCGGCATAAAATCCTTAGAAAGATGCACCACGTGGCATCATATCCTAAGAATGAGATGACACTTGGCATCCAAGATAGGCTCTCCTCTTCAGAAGCCACTTCCAAGACGATATGTAGTAATACAAATTGGAAATCCATATCCAAGACAACATTATCAGTATTTGGTGCATGTTGAAGAGAGAATTGGCGTAAAATAAGAAGACTCGGCTACAACTAAAGAGGCACCTAAAACCGTCAAAATAAGGAATTCAGCATAGGCATTGGGGTTTAGGGTCGTAAAAATAAGGAATTCAACGTTGGTGGGGGAACTCTTCTTTCAAATAGTATTTGTATACGTATTAGTGAATGAAACTCATGAATATTAAGAAAATAAATAAAAGATTAGGTGGTACTATGTAATGTCTAGGATTCAAATGCGATTATACAGTTGGAATATAAAAATGTTAGGGCACATTAATGAATGCTTATGGATAGATTTGGAAAGAATATATGGTGTACTCCATGTAACAGGCACAGGGAGAAAATGGTGATATACTCTAAATCAAAAGGAAAATCATATTATTATAAATTGGCTCGTGAAAATCAAAGAACCTGAAAGGAAGCTCATGCGGAAGCAATACTATTATGAGGAAGGTACATAAACATTCAGATACAAAGCATGTCAAAGGAAAAAATCCATTACTAAGATTGCATCATCCAAGTCAAGAATACAGATAATTCAAATACAAAAAACATAATTTAGCATCTGCATGGGAATCACAAAAATGTATTGAAAACAGTCATAGTAAAGCACGGTAATACTACAAAGACATTGGGTTCATGACGAACTATCCTCACTGTCTGCTGCCGTCGAGTCTGAATCTATAGCACAGTCATCTACATACTTCAGAATGCGAGGATGTACCAAACCTGCTCTAGGAGCTGGTCTAGGGTTTAAGGCAACTAAATCCCTAGCCATTGCGTTTGCGTATACAGGGAGCTGAAATGATTTTGGTGGGCTTGGGAAAAATCCAGCTCTAGCAAAAAATGGAACGTGTGTGACTTTGGTCACTTCTTGGATTTGCCTACACACCAATTAATCACATATTAGATCACATGAATTTCATGTTTATTGTGTACCATCAGAAGAAGATCTTAAATGAAAACTTACTTACTGAATCGGTTGGTCTTTACAATACGTTGGATTGGTACTTCTTCTTCATCCAAATCTTCAACTGCAACTTCAGAGATTGATGGTTTAAGACACGGAACTATTGATGCACGCATGACCGGAGCAATGAGGGCATCAAATATAGCTTTGTCTTCCTCAAAGGCTAAAATATGACGACGAGCAGCACGGCAAGCTTGAATGCTTGAACCTGAAAATATACAAAACAAACAAAGAAAACGTTGCATAAGATACATGACCAAGTTCAAGCATGTAATCTAACATCGTGGAAATAGTAAAATGGCAAGCACACAATACCTGTAGATGCTGTGCAGTCCACCACAACATCTCCTGGTTGAGTGAGCCCTTCCACAAGCATCTGCATGAACTCCCGAGCCTTCTCTCGGGGACCACGCCATGGTTTTGGCCCATTCATGCTCACGTCTTCCTTATTGCAGAAGTTCTGCAAAATGTCATCTCGGCCCACCGTGACACCCACCGCTTGATGGGATGCGACAAATTGGAAAGGAAATTCCAAATCGGTCTTAGGTCCACATTCCTTGACCACAAGAGCAATGGTGAAGTGCATAGTCTGCAATACAAATGAGTTAACACTGTCACTATAGTATAGGTGATAATTAAATGGAGACTTAAATGGGGGTAGAGTGCTTGTTACCGTCTTTGTTGGATTTGCCGGCTTTGTCAAATGGAGATGATTCATGCCAATCCAAGTGACAAGGAGTCTGAATTTGTATTCGGTGCAACATCCAAGGAGGTGGCTTCTGTGCTGTCGAGATTGGAAGGGATACATCACCAGCAGGGGCGCGCCGTCATGAAGGTACTCTTCAGCAAAGTCAAACACGGGCTGTAGGTACTCACTGGGATTGAAGTCATTCCACTCCGGAATTGGTTCTGGTGGAGCCGAAATCGAAGGCATATGGAGTCCTTCGAGAACATCTACAATGATGAGGTCCACGGCTGACTTCGCGATCATTTTCCCTTTGAAAGATCGGTCCTTATCACAGGCATGCTGTATGAGACAACAAAATGAAATAAAATTTGATTAAAGAAATTATACAGTTATTGACTGAGAACATGTGTGATGTCATAAACCAGTAATTCATATATATGGAGGCCAGATCAATAGAATTTCTTACCATTTCCAAGAAGGCCTCCACATCAGCCATGGCTTTAGAATTATTGGGCAAATTACCCAAGGACAAGTTGAGGATGCATTCATCAATGTCAGCCATGGGTGCCAAGTTCATCAATGTAGGTGTAAGCCCATGTACTAAGCGCTCCTGAGTGAGTGAGAAACCTGAAGATGTGTCCTTCATGTCCGCTGCACTTGTCTGAGGTTCATGAATAGGGGTCTCAGCCTTCCTCTTTGTACCCTTCTTCTTGGCCTTTTCCTCCTCCTTCTTAGCTTTAGATGCCATTCGTTTTTTCTTGGTTTCTTCTGTTTTCTTCTTCGCATCCTCCCATCTCCCCTCCTTTTTCTTGTCGGCTGCCCCCCTTCGCGCAACAGCCTTAGCTCTAGCCTCTGGATCTAGTCCAGCGAACTCGTCAAACTCTGGCTCTTCGGGTGCGGCGGATTGAAGTGTGTGGAAGAGAGTCTCCTCCTCTGGTGGCGTGGTTCCAAAAACATACTCGAGGTACCATGGGCATGCCTGCAAATGCGGTATGGTCCAATTCTTAATCTGTGAGGCAGAGAACATGCAATCTGGGAAGGTCCTATCTAACCATGTAGTCAGAAATGGGGGTAGGTCCGTCTTCTGGATGGCTTTCTTTGCGTACAATTCAAACTTGAAATACCTACAATAAAAGCAAGTTCAAGAGTATTGTATCCAATCAGATTATAGGGGAAAAAATGGAATGTAGAAGCTCCACCAAGACCTGGGAATTTAATTAGCAGTCAAGACAAACTAGAAATGAACAAAATGGAGATGAAAGCGTCTTTCAGATCCCTAGAAATTGTCTTCTGGGCCCGAGAGGACCTGCATTAGGTGGCTGACGATCTGAAATTGGAAACAGGTCCTAAGATTCACGCCAAGAAATTGAGAGACAATGGACAGAGAACTGGCTAATCATGATCCTGGTTATCAAACACAAAGGGGAATGGGTATTCTCTTGAGGATCAGAAATTGATTCATAAAGGCCGACGTACCACTTCATGCAGCCATGACAAGTTCCAAAAAGAGCAAATTAAATCAACAGATGACCAATACAAACAACAGAAAATGAAATGAAGTTCAGAACCACTAAAGAATATGTACAATGCAAAGCATGGAAAAAGTCCTATGGTAAACAAACACTAGGACTATCAACTAGTGTTGATTGCAGTGAAATTCACGCACATTCCACAATACCTGTATATCAACCGCTTCACAGCCAACATGGCCCCCCTAAAGTCCTTGAATGACTCAGACTTCTTGAAGGAGTCCGATCCCTTAAAGCTACCTGTGTACGCCATATCCCACAGCTTCATTCTCCAACACTCAATGTATTCGTGAAGGTTTTGCGGCTCCATTTGAACAGACATGTCGATTGGAATGTTATCCGAATGGCTGATGCTATCAAACATCTCCGTGGCTGCCTCTTCCAGCTACAGGGAAAATTGGCATGCAAATGGTGGATGAAATGTTAGCTTGTACTAGTCTACCAATACTAGGAGTGAAAGGCAAACGCAGCTATGTATGTAGAATGTAAACACATGAAGCTGGAATATATAGAATGTCATATTACAGTAATACGTACCCCGGCATACCAACATGCCTTTGCAAGGAATGTCAACAGTTTATCCTCGTTAACTGGACGAGGAGGAAACCGCCTGGCTTCCCGAGTCGGATTGGAGGAATTCATCCACTTCAGCCACTAATCTTGTGTGCTGGACTGACATTGGATGTTGAAATCATATTCAACTTCTCCAGTGTCAACTCTGACACTGCAAAAAGGTTCCAGTGCCTCTCGATCTGTAGCAATGATACCAATATTGATGAGAGAACAATTTAGAAGGATAATTGAGTAATTGCAATGGTTGAATAGAACATGGTACTCACTTCTTGTAGCCACTCGGGGCCTAGACTCGGGGCCTAGACTCGGGGCGGCCACTGACACAATTTTTGACAGTTTTTGATACAACAGTCTTGTTGAATCCTTGATAGAAGTCTTCATTGCATCGGCTACTCCTTCCTTTGTAACTTCGGCAGCAGGCGTATCTTCGTTATACTTTCGAACTGCTTGATCAGCAGCTGCAGAAATTTCTTGCTGACATCCAAGATGTATCACGGAATTAGCTAAGAATAGATTCATTGATTAAATCATCAATTAAATTAAGATCATGAACTAATAAAGGCTAAGCAATATACCTTGAAGATGAAAGACGTGAAGACCTCAAGGGGCATAGTGTACCACTTGGTTCTTGTCGTTTGTAAGCAGGTCTTAACCTCTTCGAGGCTAAGAAGCTCTTTGAACTTGTCAATTTCCATAACACCGTATTTTTGAACTCGATAGAGGGTGTGCACCAGGTTTGTCTTGACGTGATAGTTCTCGGTGTGCCTGCCACACACATATCATTCGAAATTGCATGAGCATTATCAAAGCACATGCTAGTGAGGACGGGATTCAATCATGAAATTAGAAACATATAGGAGAAGACAACAAATGGAATGTTGCAAAATCATACTTGTTTATGTTGTGCATGGCTTGCATTGCCACTCCAATCCGATTCCGCGTATCCAAAATGATGGAATCCACAGCAATATGCCAATCTGGTTCCTTTGAATGAAGCCGCTTGATATGATTCATCCAAGCTATACGTCTATGATTTCCATCGCAGACATATAGTTTGAAATCGACCAAGTGCTTTAGCGTAGGCTGGGACACCAAATATTTGTTGAACTCGTCATTTGCCGAATTCCAAATCGGTCCCCATTCAAGTTTCTCAACATCGGAGAATACTCTAGTCCGTCCAGCCTCATCACAAATTGATACATAAAAGACACAAGCCCCTTCCTCATATCCTCGAGTAAACTGATTTTCTAGCATAGTGAGGTCACAGGTGAGTGTCGGACGAACAATTGGCATAGGCACCATCCTGCACAGTGGAATTTTCATTCTAGAAAACTCGTTCAAAGTTAATCGTAGACCTTGGAGGATTGAAACAGTATCCAAGGTCTGGGTCCTCCAGATGTCGTCCTCCATGAAATCCTCACGAATTCCGGGAAGTTGGTCTTCAGATATCTCGTCCATCTCCACATCAGTGCCACCTTCCGATTGGAGTCCAGTAACATCCATTGCTGTCAGGGTTGTCCCAGGATGGTTTGCCATCGAATCGGTTTCCACAGTATTCTGTAAGAAGGCAAGAATATGTAGAACAATTAGAACTGGAAAATCCTCTCTTCACAAATGTAGTTAGAGAACAAAAGTGACACCTGTATGTGAAACAAATGACGAATCCCACCAGACATACCCTAAATGGATGGACAGGGAGGTCTGTAGCAGCTATCGCCATGGCCCCGGATGGAGTATTGTTTTCAAAAACCTCCAGTGCACCTTGCGTTGGGGGATTATTTGTTTGCCTACTGACCCCATGTCCCTGATCAATATATCGACAAATTAGCCATCGGATAGAAATCCTGACAGGATAATCAAATACAATCAAAAGCATGACTATGAACTTGGTGATAAGATCCCTCCTGCAGTAACTGGTTCAAGGATAGCAATTACATATAATGCGAGTAAAGCAAATCTGCGAACAAGAAGATGAAATCCGTTTTCAGAGTGACGGCTAGCCTCCATGAATATCAGCATTTGGCAGTGTTAGGATTCCCCCTCCCGGCTTGCCAGAATTGGTGTCTCGGGCCCGAGAGACCTCATGGGGTCCGCGAGCCAAGCAACAAGATTGACCTATTCACACGCAGTATCACCCAAAAAGAGCCTGGTTTGCGTAATACTTCCACCATTAATAAGAATCATTGTTCAAATCCAACAGCTCCCACATGGATATACTAACGGGAACCAACAGAGGTTTTGACAATGTAACGCATCTTGTTCTGACCCTAGAAATCGGTTGAGATTATTTTGAATAATTTGGTTTAGTGGCTGTAATCAGTCACTGTGATTTCTAGGTCGGACCCCTTAAATTAGAATATAGACCCTCTCTCGGGACCCGAGATTTGGTCTCTCGGGCCCGAGAGGATTCCGGGAGCTGCACGCTGTTGTATTAAAACATTCATGCGACCAGTATCACAGAAGTTCATAGGGGAGGATGACAACTGGAAGATCATTGACAATTTCGTTCATTAGATCACATAGACAACAAGATCACCCTCTCCGGTGCAACGGGAATTGGTCTCCTGGGCCCGAGAGGACTCTGGGATGTGTCACCTCATGTACCAATACTGCATCTCCACCGTCCATATTATTAAGGACAATGGTAAATAATGAAATCGCATTCAACTGCTAACATAAAAACCCTCCGATAATCTCTTTGAAGAAAACAAAATGAAACGTAGATAATTAAGAATCTAATCTTAAATCATGCGGTTGGGGATCAGTATCACATAAATCTAGATCACAAAGTGTGATTGTTCTGATGTATTAGCCAAGACCAGCACTAGAAATGATTCGGATGTTCTGGATACGAGTATGCAGTGACCCGAAATGAACCCTCTCCCTCGGTCCAGGAATTGGTCTCTCGGACCTGAGAGACATGTGAATGCTGCATGCTATTGCAAAGGAATCTATCCTCTCGACCATCCTACACCATAACCACGCCAAATCAAAAGTTCACATTCATTTGAAGTTTTGATCTAGGCAAGCATCGCTCTTTACAAGGCAAACCATGGCTGCAATCAAACTCAATTTTATCAATTGAAAACCTATAGTCAAGAAGACCTCAGGAAGAAGCACTAGAATTTTGCATCGCTAAAACAGTTAGCAAACCAAACCTACACTCTCCAAGGACCCGAGAATCAGTCTCCCGGGCGAGATCAATACTGAATAATTCCTAAGACATTCGTCCAATGTTTGTTATCACTAGGATCAAGTCAACAAAATGTGTTTATTCACTCGTTTTTAGGGTGTAGCAGCAGCAAGAAATGGGTCGGCTGATTTACCCTCAAGTTCCAGAATTTCTGAAAAATAATCCTCTCCCGGTGCCCGAGAATGGGTCTCTCGGGCCCGAGAGACATGTGGGACCTTGAAGCAGTTGCATCAAAATCAGTCCTCTCCAGCATCCGAGAAAAAAACTTCACCAAATCAAAAGTTCACATTCATTTGGTATTCTGATCTAGACAAGCATAGCACCGTACGAAGAAAGCCATGACCGAATTCGAACTCAATAATATCAAACGGAATCATATAGTCAAGATGACCTCAGGATGAAGCAATGGAATTTCAATTCGTCGGAACAGTTAGCGAACAAATCCAACCCTCTCCCAGGACTCGAGAATTGGTCTCTCGGGCCCGAGAGACATCTGGGACCATCAATTAGTTGCATCAAAATAAGTCCTCTCCAGCATCCGAGAAAAAAACTTCACCAAATCAAAAGTTCACATTCATTTGGTATTCTGATCTAGACAAGCATATCACCGTATGAACAAAACCATGACCGAATTCAAACTCAATAATATCAAACGGAATCATATAGTCAAGATGACCTCAGGATGAAGCAGTGGAATTTCAATTCGTCGGAACAGTTAGCAAACGAATCCAACCCTCTCCCAGTGCCCGAGAATTGGTCTCTCGGGCCCGAGAGACCTCTGGGATCTCCATGCAGTTGTATAAAAATCAGTCCTCTCCAGAATCCGAAAAAATAACTTCACCAAATCAAAAGTTCACATTCATTTGGTATTCTGATCTAGACAAGCATATCACCGTACGAAGAAAACCATGACCGAATTCAAACTCAATAATATGAAACGGAATCATATAGTCAAGATGACCTCAGGATGAAGCAATGGAATTTTAATTCGTCGGAACAGTTAGTGAACCAATCTTACCCTCTCCCTGGACCCGAGAATTGGTCTCTTGGGCCCGAGAGACCCCTGGGACCATTAAGCAGTTGCATAAAAATAAGTCCTCTCTAGAATCCGAAAAAAAAACATCGCCAAATCAAAAGTTCACATTCATTTAGTATTCTGATCTAGACAAGCATATCACCGTACGAAGAAAACCATGACCGAATTCAAACTCAATAATATGAAACGGAATCATATAGCCAAGATGACCTCAGGATGAAGCAATGGAATTTCAATTTGTCGGAACAGTTAGCGAACGAATCCAACCCTCTCCCGGTGTCCGAGAATTGGTCTCTTGGGCCCGAGAGACCTCTGGGATCTCCATGCAGTTGCATAAAAATAAGTCCTCTCCAGAATCCGAAAAAAAAACATCGCCAAATCAAAAGTTCACATTCATTTAGTATTCTGATCTAGACAAGCATATCACCGTACGAAAAAAACCATAACCAAATTCAAACTCAATAATATCAAACGAAATCATATAGTCAAGATGACCTCAGGATGAAGCAGTGGAATTTCAATTCGTCGGAACAGTTAGCGAACGAATCCAACCCTCTCCCGGTGTCCGAGAATTGGTCTCTTGAGCCCGAGAGACATCTGGGACCATTAAGCAGTTGCATAAATATAAGTCCTTTCCCGCATCCAAAAAAAAAACTTTGCCAAATCAAAAGTTCACATTCATTTAGTACTCTGATCTAGACAAGCATATCACCGTACGAATAAAACCATGACTGAATACGAACTCAATTATATGAAAACAGAACTTATAGTCAGGATGATCACTGGAAGAAGCACTGGAATTTTGCTTCAATGAAACAATTAGCGAACCCAACCTACTCGCTGCTAAGACTCTCGAATTCGTCTCTCGGGCTCGTCAGGCCACTGGGCGCCACAACCTCAAGGACTCTTTACTCAGTCTACTGCATATCAGCGTTACTGCTGTACATCCCCGAGAAGTCAAAAATTTGGAAGAGGTTTACACTCTCGACGCAACCCTTTTTGGCCCACCTGATTCACAGCAATACCTAATAAACATTCAACATTTTTAGACCTTGACATCTACTCCTGAAGCCGGTGCAGTTCCGGTCTGTGGCAATTGCCAAAACCCTATTGAAGGCCGTGCGGCTGGGTTCATCAGGCGGCCAGGTTCGACCTAAACCCAAAACTTAAATGTGTGTGGCACAATCATTCCTGTAAGGCACGAACAACAAAGCCTATCGCATCCAAGTCCAGTGATCTTGCATACCTCGGATACAATGTTCTCATTGTTTCGTGAAGGAGTCTCCGAAAGCACTTCCCCTTGTTGACCTCGCCGTGAACGTAGGTTCGCTGCCATCTTCAAGCGCTAGAAAATCGCCCAATTCGCTGTAGCAGAATGCAGTGACCTCGCGGAAGACCTCGCACAAGCCTGCTCTTGACCTTCACCAAACCAAATCGCGAAATCGTGTAGCGGCAGAGGCGACGTGGTTCTCCTGAGCTCGGGGCCCCGTATTAGGGTTGGAGGTGTGAGTCATTCGTTGAACTGAGGCTCCGCATCATGGGCTGGCGGGCTGGGGCCGGTACCAGGCCTTGGGCGTGGGCTTGGGCTTGGGCCGGTACCAGGCCTTGGGCTTGGGCTTGGGCTTGGGCCGGTACCAGGCCTTGAGCTTGGACTTGGGCTTGGGCCGGTACCAAGCCTTCGGCATGGGCTTGGTCTGGAACCAGGCCTGTACTGGGCTGTTCATTCCGCGCTGTAATTTCCCTCGGGCCTGCTCTTCTCTGAGTCGTGATTCTCTAGATGACGCAGGAGGTTAAATGTTGCATTCAGATTGAGATGCGCAATGTGAAATCCCAGGAATGTTAACCCCCGAAAGAAGTACAACAATTTATTATTATTTTTGTGTTAAATTTTTTTGAAATTTTGAATTTGTATTTGCAATCAAAGGCTCCATATGAGCTAGGTGAAGTTAACATCTAACCCTACACTTGGCTTAGAATAGGGGCACAATTATTCATTTATCCCCACTAATTTGTGCGCATTCACCCTGTGGGTCCCAGTTCGAATGCAAGATTTCAGTGCTTTCCTAAGTGACTCGATCCTTTCCCTCGTCCAATAAGTGATATCCTCTGGTTACAATAATGGACCACTACGAGACAGACCACAATCCTAATCCGAGGATGGTATGTGGCATGCAATGTTCATATAGATTTAAATCTAGCGTTCAACTGCTTCTGATTATGATTTACATGAAATTTATATGTGGGATTTATAACTTAATTATCGAGGATCATTTGCATGATCTAAGATCAATATTATGGGGCAAATCAGGAACGTTATGATAAGATCCATGTCCTTGTCATTAATTTCTGGCGTACAGAACCACATCTACGGGGTGGTGGCAGGGTACAGCGGTATGCAGCCACGGAAGGTAACTATGTGTCCCGTTCCCCAGAATTTTGTATCCCCTTTGCCCTTTATATTGCAGGCAAGTAGTGGTATGCATTTAATGGTTAAGTATACCCGGACACTAACATACTTTAAATTATTATGCTAGGATTCGTGGCGGCTTCAAGCAAGGTCTATATTTGTAGTTTTGATTTATATTATCCTCTGTACTAACTACACATCAAAAATGATGTTTGTCACTAAATGGTAATCTTGTTCTTATATTGCTATTATCAGTGAACAATCTAGTTCTCTTTGGTCCTTCCTATATTCTTGTACTCCTCGCTATTTGATGTGCATCAACCTCTTGTCGATATGTTGAATGTCTTAGGTGTGTAGATCAGAATGCCTAGTACCGCTCTGTAGTGCTGTTTGCACTTGATCTCATTTCTTATTACAGGCTCAGGCTATGAGCATTATATGTTGTGTCTAAAGATCCGATGCTATGATGTTCTCTCTTGTGGTAGCATAGATAATTAGTATTCAATTTTGCAATATTGATAGTCCAGTTCCATAGAGATGCCAGACTTCCAGGGTATGGTAGTCGTCAGGGCCAATGGTGAAGGAGTCCCCTTGATTTTCGAGGTAGGACAAGATGGATTGGCAAGTGTATCCGCTTTTAGATTGAGTCTTCGTTTTCAGTTTTCAGCAAACTCAATTCACGTTGACAAAGATATCTTTGATCCCATCTCAGGAGAGCTTATGCATACTATAAGTGAAGTACCAGTACGGATTGGAGACAACACCTCCTGGCAATTGAAGCCAGGGAATTATAGAGCATACGGGATTCCAATTTCAGGGCTTCAACCTTCTACAGACGTAGTAACACCTTATCGGGCCTCTTCGTCCTCGTTTATAACTCCGCCTCCAATTGAAGTCAAGATGGAACCTCGAGTAGACAATGTCACAGTCCTAAGTTCTGACTCAGACGTGACTTCTCCTCCTCCACCATTGAACTCGGGGACTCCTTCTTCAAAGACGACTTATCATAATCATTCTACGGTGAAGGTCGCCGCGGATGTGATATTTGGTGAAGGATCTATAACATCTGTCATTGATTGCTTGAGAGGATTAAGGACCCTCAAGGGATGTAGGAATGTATTGTCAAAAATTGACTATGACAAGATTAGCATTCAGAGAGTAACCACCCTCCCTCCTACTTTTAATGGAGACATCATTTTTGAGCTGCCAGCATTAGAGAGTGGTTCCGCTTCCTCTTATGCCAAGCAAATGATTGGGATGGATAAGAGATACGACGGTCATGTTTGGTCTAAGACAATCACGACAAACATCACTAATCCTATGGGGTTGTCATTTCGCATTTCTGCTTGTATAGGGCACTTTAGATGCACAAACCAGAATTGTGAGTTCCTAAGTCGTGTTCACCGAACTACGACCATCAATGAGTTGGAATGGGAAGGTCTATGTCCCATGACGCTTGATCCTACAGGGTCGCATCCTCCTAGGTCAACTTTGGTTTGTAAAATTTGTAAGGAGCCTCCAACTTGTATTCAGAATTGTCCTGTCAAAGTATACTACGTCGTTGGCAACTACAAGACGACCCGTGCATTTGTACACTTGGGCATTCACGAGCATCCCGTCAAGGAGGGAGAATTGAGAGACGTGAAAGACATTACTCGATCCCTAATTGGCCAGCAGATGGAGAAGACACCAACCGCGACAAATTCGTCCATCGTACTGGAAGCTACGAAGGAACTACTTGGCGACCTTCTCTTGCGTCCGGATGGGGTGGTGCCAAAGACCATGGACTTTGCTGAACTACTTCCGGTTTTAGACAAGTGCAAGTACTTCAGCTCTCCAAGTATTCGAAACGAGGTAGCTTCTTTTAAATATTTGAGGAGATTTGGAGTGATAGATAGTATTACACAGTTGAGGGGAGCCAGTACTTGGGCATTTGTTCAAGAGAGCAAATTTCCAGGACAGGGAACCGATGATGATAAAGTTTTTGTCTTCAAGATGGCCGAAGTAGGTCCGGGAAGTGGAGTGGACTTAGTGAAGCGCATGCAAGTGGGAGGAGATCTAGAGGATGCGTGGATCATGTTTGATCATGTGAAACGTGTTAAAGGCTGGACTACAATGGCCTGCCATGTCTATGACTCTTCATATTGTCGGGTTATGACAATTGCGATTTGCGACATGCAATCAGAGGATCGCGCAGCCCAGATTTTGTTTTGGAGGAATCTGAACTCTGTTCTTGAATGACACGGGGTACCGCATACTCAGTTCAAAGGATTTATGGCTGATAGTGCTCAGGCAAACTGGAATGCTGTCAGGACTATTTATGGATTGGGGGACATTGCCATTCCAATGGAAAACAGGGAGCGAACATGCCTCTTTCATTGGACTAAATCCATGGAAAAGCACACCAGAGCTGAAATCTGTGGGGACCTTCAAGATCAGCATCGACTGCTCTGCAAACAATATAAAAATGCTGTTTCGTCGGAGGAATCAGAAACCCGTTATTTGGCAATCCGGGCTTGGTGGCTCACATCTGGTGCTACAACTGAAGAAGGCTTGCATCGACTGGAGTTGTGGCTATCATTCCGGCATTTTCGATATCGGCAGTGGGGTGGCTTCATGCAACTTGTAAGTATCTATTCCAAATGATTATCGTGTGGGTAATGTATAAGCACCTGCCTGTCTATCCGTCTTCCTTATAATTATATGTTCTTGAATATTTGAAGTATAAATGAGTATCCTCATGACTATTGTTGTACAATATTTTGGCTCAAGGAGTGTCATATGGCTAGAAGCGTATGCTATAGATGTTTTGGTGTCAAATCTTCCAAAAAAAATTTCATAGGTCTTCTCTCTTATTGATCATTATCAGATGAAGCTATGCATGGTTAGGCACCTCACAAGTGTCATTTGGGCCCGAGAGGCATTTCTCCGAGGCTACTTTATGGAATTTATTCTCTTGACATCATGGGAATGTGGTAGATTGCACTATGACATTGGGAGCCCTATGCATAACGTATAGCGCTAACAATACAACAACAAATGGACTTGTTGTTTCCCTTCTTCTAGAATCCACGGCTGGATTGCTTTGGATTGCTCATTGTTAATCCAAGTTTATCATAGTAAATTACCAATCGTTTGATTTGTACGCATCCACAGCACTTGATAGCATCATATTTTTTTCTTTCTTTCTGTAAATCAAGGTAATTGTTCAATCTTTCTATAGAATTTGAGCGAATCCGAATTGGCAGAAATGCCATCGTGTAACCTTGCGGAGACAGTGCACAATAAGTGGCTTCAACAGTCTAGAAATTGGGGTAACGATTTGTACATAGCCACTGTTGACGACTTTGTAAGAGCTTTTATGCAAATGGTTAGATATCACCAGTACCTTAAAGGCAACGTACCTGGGACAGGCCCCGGCAAGGAAGAGTTGTTACTCCGAGTTGCTCAACGTTCGGCTGGGCGGACCGGAGACCCTAAAGTGCTCGCTCAAGCTATATCAAGCATTCCAGGGGTTGAAGAATTTGTTAGAAGGGAGCCCCATCTGGAAGGTGAAGAAGTGTTTGGATCCCAGAAGAAGAAGGCAGACATGCCATTGGGATGCGAGCACGATTCACATAGACCTCATAAGGTGAATTTCTCGTATGCTCGCATCCAAACCAGATCCTATAGAGCCTCTTCAAGTGTTTCTCAGTTGAACACAATTACTGAAGATTTGTTGATAACAGAAGATGCAATCTTGGCGGAGGCGAAGGAAACTGAAGATAATTGTGGACAACAGAGTATGCATCTATTCTCTCATGCAACAGCAATTCAGGAGAGTGACTGCGACGAAATGCACTGGCACATAGCAAGGCTACCCAAAACATCAGCAAAGGCTTGCTTTGCTCTGCAAGCAATATCTAAGAAGAAGTGCACTGCAAAGATTGTACAGAACAATATTGCTACAGTAGCTCCAACATATACTGGTATGATGGAGAATTACAAGAAGAATCGGAATGACAGGATGCAGTTCTTCTTTTGCAATGATGACATTCAACGCTGCGTGAAGGGTACAAAATGGAAATGGGTGTTGTCCCGTCCACCTGTTCCTTCCATTTGGCCAGTGAAGAGGGGCACTGCATTGTCAAAAGCTGAAATTCTAGCATTTGAAGCTGCTAGTTTTCAACTCCCACAGCGTGAAGTCATTTCACCACGAAGACTATTTGGCGGCGAAGCAGGTATAGATTTAGTTTCTTCTTATCCTATTCCTTCATCAGCAGATGACCATCCTAAAATCCGAGGAGGGGAATTGATTCGACGTAATATGAAGGCCCCCTCCACCAAACAAGCAAACAATTGTGCTTCTGCCATGACCTTAACTGCACGCATTACCTGTGTGACCATGGTGCCTCACCCGGGTTTTGGGTGCATAGTTTGTCTCAGTTCTGGAGCAGAGACAAGGAGTCAGGAATATATGATTACGATTTCATTGTTCCCGAGCTGCAGTTGCCCTTACTTCAACAAAATGACAATGAAAGCTTTGGAAAGGCGAGGACAATGGGCAAATTGCAAGCATTTATATTTTGTTTTCATAGTCATTTGCAACCTGCAGTGTGTAGATGATGTCTTCATTCATTCTCCGAGTTTTAGTTTTAATGAAGTGAAGCGAGTACTTCTGAGTGGGATACTGAATCATTTAGATTTGAACTAGGTGTTGGTTCTCCAATGAGCCAGCTCTTCATGTGATCTATTTTATTCATCAATGAAGTAGTAGTGAGACTAAAAGGGCCACTACTACCATTATTATTTTCCATTCCTAAGAGGACAAGATGCTTTGTCTTCCCCAAATTTTTATATACTTGCTTCTACTATATAGGCTGTGCCATTTATGTCATGATGTGTGAAAACTTTCTATTTTTGAATCCTGTAGCCCCAGATAATTTCATGCTTAATCATATCCTTTAAATATAAATATGATTGCCTAAGAGGTGGATCTTGTAATGAAAAGGGAAGGTAGAAATCAACGTGAAAATGACTATATCAGCACAAGCACGCTAGAAGGTATCATTTAGAGTAGCAATATTTTGTCACTGAACCCATCTCCCCTGACTCTTAATGATCTAGGGGCATCCCTAAACATCTATCATAGGCTTTATATTGATGAAGTCACCCAATCAGAAAGTATGTTTAAATTAGATTCTCTGTTTCCTTGGACATTTACACATGATGTCACAGATTTTAAATTTAATCCAGCATCATCGAGCTTTTCCATTCAATTATATTATAGATTTCTTGCATCTACACCCTAAACCTCATTTGCCATCCAACTTTTCATGCACGGTCATTGAAATTTTCCACAATGAATCATTCATTGTTATCAACTTTCATCCACATTAAGTGTCCTTTTCATCCATTTTTCCATCCACTTTGATCTACTTTCATCGTCCTTTTCATCCATTGTTTTCATCCACTTTCATCCCTCTTCATCGCCATTTTCATCCAATTCTTTTCATCTACTTTCATCCATTTTTGCCATCAGCAGTCATCCAATATCCTTAAATTATCATTCACCCTAACCCTACATTTAATCAAAATTTTCACTTTATTTCATCGAAGTTTTCTTTTTTCAAACCCCAATCACTGCTCCCCGCTCACCAATCCCCGATTCTTGCTCGCCGCTCACTGCTCCAAGCTCACGCGCTAGCAACGCTCAAAAGCCAGCGAAGCAGGAGATTGAAGACTCTGAATCCGGTGAGTTTGAATCCGGTACTGAGTCTGAGGAGGATACAAATGAAGAAGAGACGTCTCCTGCGACCCGGCAGAATCCGCCTTGAGCTACCAAGATGACGCCAGCCAAGGGTTCCGGTAAACCGACAACCAAGCAGGGAGCCGGGAGTTCAAAGAAGTCTCGAATGACCAAGTAGTTCAAAGGGGACTATTTGTAGAGGTGGGTTAGAATTTAGTTAGTTAGTTCCGGAACCGGAATCCTAGCGTGGGCCCGGGTTCCGGAAGTTTAGGGATAAGGACTTTCCGGTTAAATCGGGATTTTCTTGGTGTGTATGTGAGGTTGCCCTGGTTTTTGGGCTGCCCTTTGTTGTTTTTAGGCTGTTGACTTTGGTTTTGTTTTGGGTTTTAAGGGCGGGCAAGTTAGTTGCCCCTCATTCCCTCCTAGTTGATATTCATTTGTATTTCATTCTCTTTTCGAAATCTAAGCTTTCGGATATGCATTTTCATTCCATCAGTGTATCCAAATTGTGTTGACCAATGGTCTGACTGTTGGAAGGAAAAGACGGGTGAGGAGGAATCCGGATTTAAGAGAATACGGTCTAAGCCGAGAGTGTGCTATTGTAATGTTGTTGGATTATTGACTTAGGAGCTGCGCATTATGTCTTTAAACTACTACAAGAGTAGTCCGGATCTGAGTAGCGGGGAAGCGAGTCCAGTTGTCAAGCCGTGCGGAGGTAAGTGCCCACCCAAAGAAGTTCCCACCTGTCCGGAAGATCTGCCAACCTTAGAATTCATCTAACCTCTAAAAAGATCACACCTCCATACTTATACTTGACTTTGAGATCTGTTGTTGTAGTTAGGGAGAGTGAAGTATTCCTGAGTGACCTGCTTTCCGGATTTCCCATCCGGAAGCTGTGAGGATCCGGATCTTCTTGTCTTGCTGCAATCTTTTGAGTACTTGGGTGTTTTTATTTGTGTTTGTTAGAATTGTAGAAGAACAACGAGTGGTGAGTCCCTACCCTTCTACAAGACCAACAGTGGACCCTCTGAAGGTAAAATAGAGGTATAGAAAACTGGATTGGAAGCAGAGACGTAAACCGGATTCCGGATAGTTTATGATCCGGATTGTGAAAGAAGCTGGAAAAAGAGTAAATAAGTAAGAAGAAAGAAAGATAGAAAAGCCGGATAGCTAGAACATACTACATAGAATCCGGAAATTCTCTGGGACGATATTTTGTGTTATCTAGGCACATTTTTTTGTGTTAAGGATACTTACGCCTAGATTGCGCGTACGACAACCGCTTCTCTCTCTGATTGATACAGTCAGTGACTGAGAATCCGTCTTTCTTACTAATTGGATTTCGGAACTTACCCACCGTATACTTGTGTTTCCGGAATTCACTTCCTCCGCCTTCCTGGCCAAATAGATAGACCTTCTTCCACATGTCCGCTGTCCATCGCTTGGGCTTTGCACGGTTTGTGGTCGCGGTGCGAGTTGGCACTCCAGGTCTTAATTCCGCTACTACTGTTTCGCTTCTAAAGTCCCACGGTCGGATCAGGAACCCAGCACACCCCATCTGCTCCAGTCTTTCTTCAGCTCCGCCAGCTCCAGCTCCTCCTTGGGCAATTGTGGCGTCACATACCGGAACGAGATGGTAGCTCCCCCGCTCTGACTTGTAGCCATCTCTCCTTCCGTTAGGATACGGCCAGTCTACTCTCGAAAATTGGAAAAAGAATGGTCATCACGACTCTCTCTCTCCCTTTTAGTTGTACAAGCACTAACGCTAAGCTGGGATGCTAGCAGACCTCTCTCTTGCGCTTAATATTCTTTAAGCACTCTCTTCCGCAGTCCGTCAACTCAAAACCCAATACTGCTGCACAAACCGGAAAGATGTAATGGTGCACGTTGCTACAACTTTCAGTCAGGGCAGGAAAATGTAAGTGACCAGTCTCTGGACGGATGGAGTTTAAGAGAGCCAATCCCAGCTGCTCTTAATGATTCCCCTAATCCAGGCTTTGCCCGTTAAACCTACCCGTTTAAGATTCTCGTTTACTAATGATTAGAACGTTTCCGTAGTTTCCTAGGGTTAAGTAGGTCACCGTTGGATACCGGTTCCTGTTACCCCTTTCCTGATCCAGTCTAGGCAAACTCGAACTCCGGTTCCTTGTTTCCGGTACATTCGGTTAGCCTTTACATTGATTCCTGATCAGTCCACTTCCGGTTTTTGGTTCTAAACATTAGACGGTCTATAACTATCTTAAAATCAAAAAAATTTACTACTAAGAGGAATATTATTCCTTCATTTATATTTCAATTTAGTAAAAGTGGATTTTCAGGTTCCGACAGCAGCAAGGACGTTTGACCTTCAACTAGTAACTCTTCGATTTCTCTTGCTGCAGATTTCCTACAATGTGGAAGTGTCGTGCTCCTTCTTCAAGGTCGGCATTGACGGCATGCATTGTATCAACTCCTTCTTGCATTAGACGTCTAAGATCTTCAAGAGTTAGCAAGACGGTTTTCCCCTTTGGCGCTGCAAACTGAGGATGATCAAGGTAATTGACGTTGTATTTGCAACAACAAGCCTTAATGTGTTCGATACTTTGTAGGTGACTTGTTCTAAAATTGGAAAACAAATTCAATATGGTACTCTTACTGTGATTTCCACTTGCTCTTCTAATCTAATTTCGACACTCATAGCATTACAACTTCACGATTCCTACGCTGTCTTGATCATACGATTGAAGCTCCCACTTGTGGTCATTAAGGTCGCAGTCTTTTGGATCCCTCCATAGTTTCTCTGCTTGAAGATGATACCGATCCATGGCTTTAGCTAGAATCACTGTTGATGTGAATCCTAAACTGATGTCATCACTATTTGCAGCAATTGCTCCACTAACTCCACTAATCCTCAAGGAGCCGATAGGGTCAACAGGTTGTACTCCACCTTCTTTGTTTAGCACTACAAATTCCCCGTCACTATTCAAATGAAGAGGCTCTCCTTCATTGCAGGATCCGTCTTCCAGACGACGCCGTTTACTTAGATCACTATCTGTAGAAAGGGCACAAATGACATATACATCTCCAGAAACGTCATTGAGGCGCTCCACTTTCTTCCGGATCCGCTTCTTATCTTCCAAGTTCCAAAAGTTGAAATCCTGTCGAGGACCTCTTCCTTCTCGAACCGCAATCTGAGCAATGCTAGGGTTTCTGCTCCCACCTGCTTCACCTTCTCAAACAGCTCGAGCGTAGAAGACTCCACCTCCAACGTCCAAATCTTCACAACGGCCGTCATGTATTGCTAAAACCTGATCCCCAAACCCTACAGCACTTTGTGCAGTAATAAACTTGCAGGCCAACCCTGAATCGCAATTCCAATAACAATCAAAATCCTAATGATCGTTAAGCAGCTTCAAACCACCCCAACCCAGTGCCAAAAACAAGTTGCACACCCTAACAAAATGGAGATGCAATCATAGAGAGCCTGAATCCTAACCCTCAAACACATAGAACTCACTTCACAGGATACACACAGAACTTGCTTCATAAGATAGTCATCATCCATCCACCGATCGCTAAAGCTTCATCCATTTTGTTGTCATCCATACCTCAGGTGCCCCACCTGTACTGCTACAATTATTTATAGCCCAAATGTACTTCTAATTTATACCCAATTATACTCCCAATTTATACCCGAGTTGTACACACTTGTTACACCAGTATAGGATATCCTATACCTCTTTATACCAATTCTATATTAGATCTAAAAAATAAAATTGGGCATATTATTGGGGACCCTATTTTAGTTATAATTCAAAAACTGAAATTTATCCCACCCTATTTTATCTTAAAAAAACTTCAAATTTTTATGCCAAAAGAATTAAATGCATCCTATCTTTGATAGCACCATTCCAAATAAAATTTTCTAAGTGAACCCCACGAGTCTAGGACTCAAGCAAATGTAAATGGTTCATCCTAGGAAATGTATAGTTTTTCTTTTGTCTTTTTGTAATCACTTTAAGTTTACTTCATAAATGAGTTTTTAATGGTATGTCCATGGATTGGTCTTGCTACCTACTTGCACTGGAAAATGACATTGGTTATTGCTGTTTTTATTTATAATTTGGGTTTAAATGTGCTTTGCTTAAATAATAAATGGAGGTTTCTTTATAGGCTAGTGTTAAGACTTCTTCTGCAACAAGTCTTCTATTTGGAAAGAGACTTGTTTCTATTGTAAGTTAACATTGCTTTAATTAAGTTGCTGTTTAAGGCGATTTCAATGCTAAATAGTTTTATATTTAATCTAATATACTGGTAGTTTTGTTGTGTATGAGAAATTTTTTTGTTCTTGCTTTTATTTCTTGGAGTAATGAAAGATGTGGATTATAATCCAGATCCCCCAAAGTGTAGCACTGCATCCGCCAAATCAAGTGCTAAGAAAACCGATGGCACTTCAACTTCAACCAAGGCTCAAGCTGAGGCCCCCCAGGATGTTAAGGTAGATATTGGAACTTATCTCTCATTGATGTTTTGCCAATCATCCGCATCTACTTACACACTACGGATTGCAAACTTGCAGTTTTATTTAAAACATAAATACCCCTCAACCCATTGACAAAGGTTGTTAGGCTTTGCAAATTATGGACTAAAATGATAAGTTTTCTTTTTTGTGTTTGCCAATTTAGAGAAGTGAGTTTGGAAGATATTGAGACTAGACTAGATGCTCTTTATAGCAAATTTGAAGAGTGCAAATTAGAAAGAGTGTCTTGAAGATGACGATAGGACATAGTGTTTATATCTTCCTAGTTTTTGTCCAAAGCATTGAATTCTAGTAGCTATTGTTTTGCATGATTCAATGAAAGGAGTACCTTGTTAAAATTGAATGTAATATGTAATAGTTTATATCCTTCTATCTCCTCACTCAATCTCCTTATATCTGTTGTAGAATCTTAATTATCTCACTATGTTATCAACCTAATATGTTAGTCACTGAGCTCAACTACTTTGCCTACAAAATTGAACTCAAGCTCTCATTTTTGCCACTTTCCTTGCACATCATTGTTTTAGTTCGCCAAAAACAGCTTCAACAAAAGCACTTAGTTTGCCCAAATGTATACAAGGGGATTAAGAATTTGCCACTTAATACTTCCAAAATGATTGAGTCCAAAAAATGAGTCCAAAAAATGTCCAAATTTTTGCGAATTGAAAATTGGATTTCAGACCTACTTTTTTCAATTTAATTAATTAGTCGACAAAGAAATACTGAATTTCTTACTTGGCTACGGTAATGCTACGTTAAGTATTGCCAAGCTTCGAAGTTCTTTCCTATTGTTAAAGCTAACCAACAATGTTCTTGTGCCTTATTTGAATGAAAAAGTCAAAAAACGATTGCAAAACTTTAATCCCTTCATCTTAGATTGCCTACAGTCCCAAAAGGTGGTTGATGAATGACTTTTAAAGAAACTATAGAAATGAAAAATGCACCTACTCATCCACAAATTTGGTACTTTTTGATTAATTACCTTGGTCAAAGGCTTTGTCCTCCTAGGGTTAAGAACTATGCATTCAAATTTTGATCAACAAATCAATGTAAGCATGTCTAGAATATTGGTTTTCTCATCCATTTAATTTTTATTACATTTTTGTGTTGATTCTCTACCATTTGTAGAATGTAGAGCTTTAAAATTTTGCTTGTACATATTCTATAGTTTAACCCCTAAAGTCCCAAGGCCATTTTTTGGGCCACATACCACTCAAAACTGCCATTTTTGTTGCATTCATCCAAGAACATAAAAAAAAAAAATTACAATCTAACCAAACAATCTTGTACTTCACTTGTTAAAGATCACGTGGTAAAAATTTCATGAAGTTTGACCGTATAGATTGGAAGATACAAGCATTCAAAGTTGAAAAAGAAAGTTTTGTTGAACATTGGCCTGCAATTTCAGATGACTTTGACCGCCATTTGTGGAATATTTTTGCACTATTGACTTTGAAGTTAAATTTTTTTATGTTGAAGATGTGAGTTGAAAGTCTAGAAAACGAAACACAAAGAAAAAACACTTGATTTTTATTCTTTAAAAAATTATTAAGTAGAAGTAGGTCCAAGATTGAAAAAAAGCTTTATTGTTAATAACTCTTAGATGGGATTGAAACACAATAATCCCAATGGTGAGATTGTTTTAGCAAGAAAACACAACACTCTCAAGAAAAAAATAGTGAAAAATAGTGAAAATTGCATTCAGAAATGAATCCTACAAGTTATTTTTTCAAAAAAAATGCATAAATTGCCTGAAAAACAAGATTGTCCTTAACTTTTACATTATTAGTCCAAATAAAATGAACCAAAGCTTCACATGTAGACAAAAATTTTAAATTTAGAGAAAAAAAATTAAAATTTATTTTGACTTTTTGCAAAAAAAATTGTGCTGCCCGCCTAGTTCAATTTGAGGCTTTTTGTGGTATAACTTTTGCTCCTGGGCATCAAGTGAAATAAAAATTATATTCCCACAAAGCTAAAAAGTTTTTCTATCTTATGGGAAAGTTTCAAATTGTTTTACTAAAAACTAAAGTCATAAGAACCTGCCCAAAATCTAATTTGTCCCTGAGGGGACATAGGGACTTTCGGGGTTAAAAGGTATGAGTGTATTTTACTTTGAAAGTACCTTCTTGAGGTCAAGAAAAAAATATCCTTCATAAACAACTTGAATAAACAAATAAAATAAAAATATCAAAAAATTCATCATAATTAGGAACTCAACATTTTGAACTTAATGGGTTTATTGCTATGGTGAAATTTTTACTCATATTCAATCTACAACTAATTGTAGAATTAATTTCCAATTTTTCATTGCAAAAATTATCCACAATATCGGATAGTGAAGTAGTATATCCAACCATTTGAATGTGATCTAGGGATGAATATTTGAACTAGAAGCAACATTTTCAAATCTTTGGCTTGCTTGAGTTTCTAGGGTTGAAGTAGAAAGTATGTAAACTCATTGAAGGTGACTCTATAATACAAGAAGCTGCTCTAATTTTTGTTGTTCTTCCATGTTCACTTGCCTGCAAGTTAACTCCTACTAGCTACCCCGCGCATAAATGAAAGTGAATGAGAGATAGGAAAGGACACAATTGAATGCAGAAAGGAAAAGAAGCTGGGGGAAGTGATAAGAATTAACTTGGTAAGCACCTCCCATGTACCTAGCAAAGCATAATACCTTCCCAACATGGGGAGGACCATTGCTTGGTTACACAATGTTATGAAAGCCGGGGAAGTAATTAGGACCTTTTTGTAATTTTTTATGAAGTGCCACAGTGGCAATATAAATAGTTATAGTGGTGCTCTAAATTTCAACATTCATCCACATATTGGATGGAAAATATCACATTAGCACATATCACATATCCATAACTCTATTTTCATCCACAATCTGGCAATTTCATCCAAGATTTTTTTCTTAATTTGAATTTTTTTGGCAAAAAACTTCACGGCTTGTCTTTGCTGTTTAGCCAAATTATGTTTTCCTGCTGCAACCTGGCAGTGAAAAGCCCAAAAAACAGCACTGGAAGTGATCGAAGTGTGAATGAAGGGATGAACGTTCAGTTGGATGAATGAAGGGAGTGAATCAGTAGGTGCCCTGCACTTCCCTGCCCGGAGCGGGCGAGGGCAGCGGAGCTCCCAAGAACTTCTTCTTGGGGAGAAGAGGAGAGAAGCGGGGAGAGGGGAACTCGAGCCTGCAAGAACAGAAGAGTGCGATTACGTTGGGTGAGAATGATGGGGGGTGGCGGTGGTCCTGATGTAGAACTCGAAACCGAATGATCGCGCAAGCACCGTTGGAAGAGCTTCACTCGTCGCCAGCTTCCTGGTTTTCTCTTTCGCTCGCTCGCTGGCTGTGTGTGCGTGTCTCTCTCGCTTTGTTTCGCTACTCCTTTGACTCTCTCTCGTTTCCTCCCATTAGGGTTTCCCGTTCTGCTGCTTCTCCTGCTCCTTCTCTGCGCTCGACGCTCCCAGCCAGCCCCATGATTGATTGTTAATATTTCCACTAGGGTTTCGTTGTCGCACCCAGCTATGGGAGCTCCCAAACAAAAATGGACCGCGGAGGAAGAGGCTGCCCTCCGCGCTGGCGTCGAAAAATATGGACCTGGCAAGTGGCGTGCGATTCAGAAGGATTCTAAGTTCGGGCCCTGTCTCACCTCCCGCTCCAATGTAGACCTTAAGGTAACCCACTTTTTCCCCTTTTCTCTCCCTTCCGCAGAGCGGTGCTTCTTCTGCATTTTTACCTTTGCCACAACTAAACTTACTCTCGGATCGTAATATCATCCCGGACCCTCAACCTGTTCAAGTCAGTCGCCTCCAATTGAAACGCGGCGTTCTCCTACGCTGGAGCCCAAGAGTTTTGCACTGAAGCATGTTGCCGCGCCCTCCAAACTTCCTAGCTTGTTCTTTCTTTCTCAAGTGTTCTTTTAGGGTAAAGAGTCCCTGTTTCCTCGGTTCATACGGGCTCAACGTTGAAGCTCACTTATTTCCTTATGCATTGTTATTTCATTGTGCTTCTTTGTTCACCCTACGATCTTCGCCGTGTAGTGGTTACTCTACTCATCGTGGTTTTAAGCTTGAACGTGTTCTGAGATCTTTGTCCTCTATTTCTGCCATTTTTTTGCCGGAAACAGCTTCCCCCTGTCGCTACTGGGAGCCGATTCGTTTGTTTGTTTTTTCTATCCCCAAATAGCTGTCGTTTGGTAGCATCACATCGATGGTCCCCGAATTGCTGGTTCGTGTAGGCAACCCACACCAACGTCTTCTGAGTGGAAATTGGGGGACTGTGCTTAGAAGCCGAGGTCATGTTCGGTCTTCATAAGCGTTCTGTCCGTGAAGTGGCGAAGTAAGCTTTGTATCGACACGTCGGCAGTGACCTTCGCCTCGGCTCTATTTTATCTGATATCGAGTTTTTTGGTTTGTTCTGCTCCCTATCATGGCTTCCGTACTTCAACTATTTTCTCGTCTTAATTGAAGTACGTACGTTCTTTCGTTTTCGCCTTAGGTTCAGGATTCTGATCGACAGTCGGTTAACATATTTGAACTGACTTCGTGAGCTCCCGACAACCGTGAAGACCATCCATCTCGAACTTGCCATCATCACTTGAGGGACCGCCATAGGAAGAGGCCGTCTTGGTTGTTTCCTACAATGGACAAGTTGTTAAGTTTATTAGCCTGTTTTCACACCTAGTGCCTACTTTCCCGAGTCCTTCAAGAGGTCATCGATTGGAGGGTGATCCTGGATAGTTTTCTCCTTTTCACTGAAAGTTTCGAGTCCTGATGGTGCGGACCAGGTTCCGGAAAACGACGACGAGGACATTGACGCAGTGTGCTGGCGAGAACGAGGGTATAAATAGGATACTGTTTAATATCTACCTGTATTTACATTTCGCCCCACTGAGTCCCTCGTTGTACATACGTACCCTGGACCGGAAAGTTTTCCTCAGTATTGTGTTTAATTGGGCTTGGGGATCGTATATTGGCATTTGGTACTCTTACCGTATTCCAGTTTTGGATGGAAACGAGTGTCGAGCACTAGTGAAAGTTTCGGGTTTAGGGAGTTATTGACCATCTTTTGGTGACTGCTGGATGGTAGGATAAATGGCGAAATATGAGTGTAAGTGCCAATGGGCTGGGTTCGGCAAGGAAGCCCTTGACTTCAACCGGTGGACAAGGTATGTTGACCTTGATGGAGGATGCAGTCTCGGTGAATCCTTCGACTGTTTTACCACCGGGAGATGACCCGTATGTGGTGAAAAGGGACAGCGCGGACACATCTGGAGATCGCAAGTCACTTGGTTCTAGGTAGTATTTGGTCCCCTTATGTACTTGCTCCTAATGTGGTCAAGGTTATGATTCGTCTTTGTTACTGCCTAAACTGCCGAACATGCAATGCCATTGACGTTTAGTAAATCTGATTTTTCTCGTATGGCAGGTATGATAACTTGGTCTTTGAAGCAGTGGTGGGGTTAAAAGAACCATATGGCTCTAGCAACGCCTCCATCGCTAGCTATATCGAGGTAAGGTGGCATTTTCTGGTGGACTGGATTAATCCTTTGGTTACACCCTATTTCCGTCTCTTTTGAGTTCATTTGATTTCTCAGTAAGCGTGGGTTGCCTTCTGGAGCTAAAGTTTGCGAGTTACACTTGTACTTGGAAGTCGTTTGTATTTTATTATTTTCTGGTCTATTGAGTCTGCTGTGGCACGTTGTCAGTGGCGATTTGATGAGCCAGACCTGTCCGAGGTCAGTCATGTTGTGGTCACGGTCTATGGTCATGTGAGCATTGTGCATGTGAGCACTCTGCCTCTTCTTCCCTTGTGAGACTTTTCGCTGTCTTTGGCGATCGTACCGTGAATACGTCTTTTGTTCCAGTTTACTGGCTTCATGTCTTCCTGGACGTCTGAATGGGTTTTCAACCCGATCAGGAGAGTTTCGTGCGAGTTGCGGCTTTACTGCTGACGATGGCACTGGAGTTGTTTCCACGATGTTGTTTCTTTTGAGAACTTAGGATTTTAAGTTATAGGAGTTAAAAGTTATGAAGAGCAGGTTGATAATGACTGTGGTTCGGTTCACAGAGCAATGACAGCGGGCCTCGTCTAATCATAAATTTCTTACTGCTAGTTTAAGGATTTTCCAGATAGACAGTCGTAATGAAATGCTGATTAATGAACTGTTGGATTGATCCAGGAACGGCATGCAGTGCCTTCAAATTTTCGGAGGCTGCTCACAACCAAACTTAAGTCATTAGCTCTTTCAGGGAAGTTAGTAAAGGTCAGCTGTTCTTCCAAGCATGAAATCATGAGTCGAGTCAGGCTTGGCAGGTTTCCCATTTTTGCATGCAATTAGTGTGGCAGTCTATCAGTTGTGAGGTTGAAACGAACTGATCTGTCAATGGACGGTGTATGGACTTTATAGAAGTATCACTTCCGACAGTGCTCGTGAACTTCGAGCTGCTGCTTAAAGACGAGACCTTTTGAAGGAATTTTCTTACAATCTATGTCCGACAATGGGTTTTAGGGCTCTGTCGACCTTTCCTGTCGACCTTTTAAACCATCCGCAGAATCCGCTCTTATGCTTTCGCTGTGTCAGCAGGTGCGGCAGAATTACAAGATCAATGAGGGCAATGAGAGCCCATCACCGGCTGTGGAGGAGCCTGAAGCGCGCGAGAGAGAGAATGCTGTCACAGTCGGGGACGGTCGTGTACAGAAGGGCTCCCGTTTGAGGCGGCAGGAGGTTCACAGTGATGACAGCAACAAGCCGCATCCTTCGCGCTTTCCTAGAGATCTGTGGGACCTTCGAGATAGCTCAAAGAGAACGAGGCCTGAAAATTTCAGTTACAAGAAGCCCAAAATGGACATTGAGCATCTTGCGAAGGCCAGGGCGAAGACTGCTGAGGAGGCTGCACGAGCAGCTGCTTTGGCTGTTGCTGAAGCCGAAGCTGCCGCTGCTGCCGCAGAAGCTGCGGCCCGCGAAGCCGAAGCAGCCGAAGCTGAAGCTGAGGCTCTTGAAGCTGCTGCCGAGGCAGCTGCTGCAGCTGCAATCAGGCCTCCAAAGAAACGTATGTGCAGCTACTATGTTTGGCACTTTTTCTCAAATGTTTAGGGCGTTTGTCGGAAAATCTTCATTTTATCTTGTTGGCAGCATTTCGTTCACCATGTACTCTGCCTAACGTTGATGCAATATTGATTGTTGGTGCAACAGTGCGAGCGATGGCAATCATGCAGGAGGTTGCTGTAAATGGGTAGCCGAAACTTTCAAAGCTGCGTAGCATGCGAAGAGGCGAGGGCACGTATGTTTACCTCTATCAGACACGATCGAGTCAACTACAACCTGGTACCGACAAGTTGTTGATGCTTGGCAAACTGTATTGTAGACAATCCGGCATGTTTATATAGAAGCCAGCTAGTTTAGTTCAGTTTCGTTACTGAGAAGTGGACACACCGACTCCAGCTTTGATATTTACAGCTTTGAGTTTTGCAGGCTTTCTGGCTTTTCTGGCTCAGCATTTGTATCTTAAAAGATTGTGTACTTTGTGAAGGCTGTAGGAAGGACAGCGGCTCTTCTTGATGTAAATTTCCGATTCAATCCTTCGTAGTTTCTCTTGACAGCAAGCTCAGTGGTGCTCGCGTCCTTAAATGCAGACAGCATGCCTGATGGCATAATGTTTGACGTGCAAGTCTCTCAATGTGTGAGTTTGCTTTGAAATGATTTTGGAGGATCGTTTGTAACACTCATATCTCTGGCAGTCCTAGATTTTCTGCGGGACTGGAAAACAGAATATTTTTGTTTTTTGTTTCTAATTGAGCAACAATTTTAGCATTGTTTTACTTGAGTCTATCAAAATTTGGCCGATTTTTTTTTCAGATTTTAATCATTTATTTTGATAAGAGCAATCATGAGTCTTTTGCTATTTTTTGGCAAATTTTCTATTTGAACTTGTTGCGCTTAACAGATTTTAACTCGTGCACTCTAACTTATGAAGTAACAATAGCAAAGAATTGTCAGTAAACGAAAATCTTAGGAAATACTACGTATTAACATAGCTAGGTGGTTTAGGGGTTAGGGGTATACCGTTAGTTTGCAGTATGCGTGGGAGGATGCAAGAATGGATTTCAGGGTCTAATTATTTAGTGATCTGTTTTTCCACATTACCTTCGTTGTGGAATTCCTGGAGCCATTCAGAGACATGTTTGAAGCAATTATCCACCTCTCTTGAAACGCTTGTACAAAACCCTTGTGCTGTTTATTGTCTTTTCCATGTCCAAGCAATTTTTTACATGCACTTTGGATCATGTTTGTCTTGTTGGATGAGTATTGGGCCATGTTGGTTGTATAGAATGGTTGTCAAATGGTATTGTGTTGTTGGACAAGTTTTGGACAAGTTTTGGACCACATTTGTTGTATAGGGCAGAGGTCAAATGGTGTTGGGTTGGGCATTTGTCTAGTATACTAGAAATTCTTATATAATAGGCTTGTGTTCTTAAATATTTTAGATGTATTTTAAATATTTGCTTTCCAGACATATGCATGCTCATATTGACATCTAAGACGTCAGGTCAAATAGAATGTTGCAATGTCTAGTAGGACATCTATAGTTACCAGTTGCTTGACTATTTATTGGTAGGCAGCGGCTTCTTCCATGGTTGCTATGAAATGCTGTAGTCTTTGGAATCCTTTTCTCTATGCTTGACATTTCAATAAAACTTTAATCCTTTGAATAATATACTTGGGTCAATGTGTCTACACAACTTACAAAGTGTGCAAATCGTGAATCATTATCAGCATAAGAATGAGGCCTCCCAAATACTGTTAAGGATGTATGAAAGAGCTTTCAAAAACCTTCACTTTTCCTAAGTTTTCTTGTAGTATTAGCATGGACATTGGACATGGGAAGCTTGCTTGAACATTGGGTAGCTTCATACAGTATTAGGCAAGGATAGCTTGGCCAATTGCGTGGTTGAGATAAAACCTTTGCATCTGGCATGCTCAGGGTAATGATTGAGGGCTTCATTTCTTCCAAGAAATCTCCAAAACAAATGGAAAAAAAAATTAAAAATCTACCACAATAATTATAAAGCAATCTACATTGCAAAACACTTCAACCATTATTTGGCTAGAACACCTACATATACTACAAACAACAATAGACCTTGAAAATCTTACAAATCCTAATACACATCCAAAAGACTAGATAAAAGCAATAGTTGAAAAAGGAACAAATCCAAGAAAAGAGGCACGTACAAAAACAAACAAGAAAAAATATTCAAAATGCCATAAAACAATATAGAATACTACTAGAAGAGAATTTTTTTTTAAATGATACATCAAAAAATCTTCAAAGATAATACCAAACCTCCACTAGATAGCCTAATTGATCGAGACAACAATTTACTAACACCCCCCCCAAAGACATAGCATATGAAATATATACCCAACATAGTATCAATTCTAAATTAGTTATATCCACATGCTAGTACTACAAAAATACACATCAATCAACCTATACATGTGCATTAAGACAATATCCATGGCATGACCTAGATGGATTTGTATTTGAAAAAAGAGGAACCCCTAACACAACACTACATACCTATTTCAATAAAAAAACATATGACCTCTACAAAAATTATCTAGCAAGTGGAAAAGCCCTAGGCCCAGATTGAATCTCAAATGCCATATTAAAACATCTAACCAAAAAATTCCATGATCTACTATATCTCTTCTTCTAACAATGCTACAAACACTGTAAGAAATCCGTATTTTAGGTGACGTCTAATATAATATATTAATATTCAATGTCTAAATTGACAGATTTTAGGTGAGGTTGAATACAAAAATCCCTATTTTTATGTCAATAATGACATCCAATGTAACATCAAGATTGACATAAACAAGGGCTATTATATTCGAAGTTACTTAAAATCCATCAATTTAGACATTGAAACCTCTTGTTTCTTATAGTGAAACAAAATGCCATTCTACACTTTTGAAAAACAAATCTAACTATTGTACTACACAAAAAGGCAATCCCATGGAACTATCCAACTATAGATCCATTGCCCTTGCAAATACAATCTACAAACTCTTTATTAGCACCCTCACTCAATACTAACATCATACGGAGAAACACACCAAATACTCCACAACAGCCAAGGAAGATTTAGACCAAAAAGAAGTTCAACAAGACAAATACAAACATTCATAGCCGCCTTAGAAGATGCAAAATTTACAAAACATGACATTTTCATTGCTTACATAGATTTTAAAAATGCATTTGGATCAATAGACCATGCAAGACTACTACATAAAATAGTGAAATTAGGTTGCCTTGTCAATTAGGTTGTCTTACCTGAGATAAATTACCTCATGGATCAATGTTTGTTCTTCATAGAGGTGCATGCCACTCTCTGAACCAAGCTTTGAATTGGTGCTCAAATCTATGCCATACACATGGCTCTGAATTGAATGCATCATTGTACAAAAGTAGTGAATATTTCTATAGTGTGGACTGTCCAGAAATTAGTGTGGGGAAACCTAATTTCACTATTTTGTGTAGCAATCATGACAATTCTAGGCTATCCAACAGACACAACTAACCTTGTTGGAAAGATCTATACTAATTCCACCCCAAAATACTTTGGGAATTTTTTGGGCACAACAAAACCAATATACATCCAACATGGAACCATACAAGAGGATATCCTTAGCCCCTATCTATTCTTATTGTTCTTAGAACCACTATTTAGATGGCTACATAGAAACCAACTTGGATACACATTGCAAATATTTCAAACACAAGAAAGCTCATTAGCATATGTAGACAACCTAATAGTAATAACAAATAATTTAGAATCATAATAAACTCAGTTAAATGAACTACAAAGATCCAACCAATGGGCCGGAATGGACCTTATCATTCCCAAGTGTGCAATCACAAGATGCCCTAACAACTCACATCTAAAATCAAAAACCTTCAAAGCCATACTAAAATACATAAAATATACGACACAACAACCAACTAATTTCAGTACTACACCAAAATGAACCATATAAATACCTAGGTATACAACTAGTTCCCTCATTAAAATGGAATATACAAAAACACATCACCACTAAAAAACTAATAAAACAAAGCAAAGAACTCATTGCATCTCCAGCCGCACTAAGACAGAAATAATATCATCAATATAATTCTCCAACCAAGTGTAAGATACAACTTCTATGGGGTACCCTATTCAATGGCTAATATAAAGAAGCTAGATAAGCTCATAATATCAATCACAAAAGCAATATGTAACCTACCAAAAAACACACCTAACATTGCTACACAACTCCCCTACAAACTATTTGGCGTAGAAGCCTTCTCATTCAAATGTACAGGAGAACAACTCAGAGATGCTCTAAATAATAAAGGTAGATTGGAAAAAATCTATAAAGGACTAACAAAATACATTATGACAAAACACAATCATTAGATGACATTTTGGGAGTCTAAAGGATTGTGAGTTCCCCCGAGTTCCCTCGAGTTCCTCCAAGTTCTCGGATTGTGGAAACTTCATTGCAGCAGCTAGTTGAAGTGGCACAACGACTGCCACATTAGATAATAATAATTTTTAATTTATTTTAATTTATTTTAATTTATTTTTAATTTTTAATTTTTATGAATTTTTTATTTTTTATTAATTAAATATTTTGACAGCATCACTATTCATTCTAGTATGGTAAACAAGGCTGAAATGGCCCTTTACACCCTTGAAATGTCATCTAATGGGGTCAACAACTTCTTACAAAAATAACAAATGCATCATGTCAATACTCTCCAATAATCTGCACAATAGCATTTCTCAAAGAAAACGACATCTACATCAAAAGCTTTGATACAATCTTTTCTTTATAATAGATCCAACTAGAAACAATATGGAAAGAAAATATCCATAAATTCATTAATACACAACAACAAAAAACACCAAATATACTAAATAAACTATTTACAATAAACTTCCACACCCTCACCATTGAAAACGGCAAGACCTTGATAGACATCATCACAAAGTTTAGACCCTACGGTTTGTCAACAATTATCATGTGGTTATTGTTGTTTCATGGGTTTGCACGTCAATTACAATTTATCGCATCATTATGATGCATTACTTCACATTGTTACGATGCAATTGCAAGTAATGCATTGTAACAATGCAATAACAATGCAAAGTAATACATTGTAATGATGCGATAAATTGTAATTAACATGCAAACCTATGAAACAATGATAACTACATGATAACTGTTGACAAATCGTAGGGTCTAACTTTGTGATGATAGTACAATTTAAACAGCAAAATGATATATATACACCACAAATATCAAATGTACTATACTATAGTCAATTTCATGTTTTGCCAACCACACCAATGGATTGCCAACAAAATTGCTTGCAACCATGCACGGCCCCAAAATACACCAATATCCTACAAAATAAATCCAAACAAGAACTACTACCATACAAATCCCACTACAACAAGCAACAACAAACAATGTACAAATAAGATACCCTCCCACACCTAAATACATATATACAAAACAACAAAATCACCCTATAGACACCATACTAGATAGAAACCATATACAAGAAAAAACAAATAAGATACTCAACAAATCACAAATGTAAATGGATACTACCAAATAATGTCACATATACAAAATGGACAATAGAAAAACATTTTTTTCCATAAAACCAACAAAATATTACACAATATAACCATTAGATGTTATTTGGGGGTAGTAAAGGGCTGTTTCAAACCCGTTCCCCAATCTATTCTCAATGCAAGGAAAGAACGTCGGGCTGCTGTCAGAACCCTAATTACCAAATAAAAAATAAAATAAAATGGTTTTATTTTAATTTTTTTTTTGCTTCTGAAATAAAAAATAAAAGTAAAAAAAAATAAAAAAATGACATGGACGAACTTCGGCCATGTCACACTGCTACAGCAGCAGCATAGCACGTTCCCTAAAGTCAGGAACTCGCAGCCCTTTGGGAGGGCCAAATCCCCTCTAATGATTAACCCCTAAAGGACCAAATACCATTTTTTGGCAACATAGCAACTTAGGGCAGCTCACTACAAATAGAGTTTAGTTTGTTTTTCTTTGAAAATTTCACAAAACTTGTGCCCGAGGAGTAGCTTAAAGTCCAACAATTTTCATAACTTTTGACTACACGGTTAAAAAGTTATTGCATGATATGTGATTTTTGTTACTCGGCGGGCAGCTTGGGTAGCTCAAAAAACTCCTTCTAAAATCACTTTTTTGAAAATGAAAAGTTAGAAGTGGTTCTAAGGAAACATTTAAGAGTGGAAAAGTTTGAATCACTCCATTTTGTTTAATTAGGTGAGAGTTATTAGGAATTCCAGTTTGCGGGTAGGTATGGAGTCTCTAGATTCCAAACCTACCAACAAACTGGAATTTCTAATAACTCTCACCTCATTAAACAAAATGGAGTGATTCAAACTTTTCCACTCTTAAATGTTTCCTTAGAACCACTTCTAACTTTTCATTTTTCAAAAAAGTGATTTTAGAAGGAGCTTTTTGAACTGCCTAAATTGCCCGCCGAGTACCAAAATCACATATCATGCAATAACTTTTTAACAGTGTAGTCAAAAGTTATGAAAATTGTTAGACCTTAAAGCTACTCCTTGGGCACATGTTTTGTGAAAACTTCAAAGAAAAAAAAGAAAAACTCCATTTGTAGTGAGCTGCCCAAAATTGCTGTGTTGCCAAAAACGGTGTTTGGTCCTTTAGGGGTTAATATACTAAAAAATACTATATACAAAAGCAATAAGCACGCTTTGCCAATATCATTTTCCAAAATTTTTTCCAATCACAATACCAAGATACGAGATACATAATCCCATCCACGTACCTAACACATGTAAATATACGTATCAAAGAAACCGTTTCCAATAAAGATATTAAAACAACTAAATATGCAACCTATACCACATCAAGAAATACATAACTATACGACAATTCTAGCCAGCACATACACACAATTCCCAATACTTGAATGCAATGGCTATGGAATCAATACCAAGTATTTTTACAACAACAAATAATATACCCAACATTGCAAAATTCTGAAACAAAAGTAGTGCAATTATACCAAAGGTACCTTGCAAGAGACACAATTTATGGCAAAAACTATCAAAACCTAAGACCATATAGACACAAATATACTCCAATATATAATTCAAAAATTCCATATAGAACACTTATATTTTTCATCACCAATAAAATGCCCAATACAAATAAAAATTTTCAACTCACCACATTCTTGAGATTGTATCTTTGGATCTCAAGGACCCACATTCACCCAAAAATGGATCAAAACAGGCAAAGTACATGCACCCACCCAAGAAACATTATAACAAGCAATCCATTGAGCTAAACTAGCCACTGAAAAGATAACTCAATTACCATGACAATCATTGCACTAGATAAACATTGGTGCACCAATAAAGATCCACATACAAATATATATCTAGACACACATACTATTGCCTACCTCCCAGCAAATACAATCAAATATGAAATTCCTTTAACCACAAAAAACAAGCATATAATAGAACCCCTAGCAATACAAATACTACACATACATCATAATCACCACAATACAACCTTAATCAACTTCCAAGAGGAACTCAAACAACAAATCTACACTCATCTAAACATTCAAAAAAAATAATATATATATATATATATATATATATATATATATATATATATATATATATATATATATATATATATATTAGTGTGGCTTCATTCCAACTTTTTGAAGGGTTTACCATTGTTGTTAGTGGTGTTGTCTCTAGGATTTGTATATATATATAGGCTGATTGTTCCTAAGCCATTTTTGATTGTAATTAGGATCCCTGTGATTTTTTCAGGCAAACCTCTCTCTACTTGACAACATGCGATAATAGAATATTCTATGGGAGGATATTTATCTACTTGCAGTTTTTTTTCCCTTCCAATCTGTATTAGATGCAACCGAGGGATAAGTTTTAATATCCTATTTTTTTATAAATGGGTAAATATACTATTTTTTGGCACCTAATTTTTTTTAACTTTGTAGAATTACGTGGTTATGAAAACAATACGATTCCATTTTGAAATGAAATGGGAAGTAGCAAGCTTTGCAATGCATTGAACTAGCCACAATAAAACAAATAATATAATTTGTAATACATGAAATAATCCATTCACAAAACTACAACTCCCACCGTCCTAAAATGATCTTTATGCTAGACAAAATGCTCAAATTTAGTTTTAAAAATAATATTTTTTCAAATTTTTTTGACACGTAAGTAAAGTTCTATATATTCCTATCACCCTAGAATTTCGAGTTTCAAAATCTTTTTTAAAATGTAGTTTTAGAGTACTTGAAATTGGAAATTTGGGACCATTTTTAACAAGCACGGGTGGCCACTCATTTGTATGCTATAGTACAAGATCTAACTAGAGTTGCATTCTCAAGTATGTCAAGCTATACACCACTTGCTAAATCAATTGAACGAAAGTGCCATTGATTTTAGCAAGGCATTGATGAGGAGGAACCACCTATGTATGTTGTTGACTTGTTACTGTAAAGCAATCCCTCCCATTGGAGCAAACTCGTCAATCAGCCTACATCTTAGGAATCATTCTTTAAGAAATTGCTATTAAAAGAATGAAGTTGGAAATGCTCTTAATTATAATTGATTTGAGCACTGAAGTTGTTGCAGCGGGTGCAAAAGTGCCTGCCAATCCCTTTCCTCCCACAAGATGAAGATCATTTTCGAACAAAAAGTTATGTCCAATAGAAAGATCATATTTGGATGGAGGAAATAATACATAAAGAATATCCATGACAATATGTGGAGTCCTAGAATACAAGTTCATTTGGCTGCTTCATGAAATCCTGTAGTGCATTGATTTAAGAAGAAGATCAATACATTCAATCACATTGTTGTAGTGTTAGCACAACCCAAAACCCAAAACCTCCAAAAAACTTCAAGAAAATTCCTTCTACCATCGAAAAGTACACCCAACAATACAAAATTGGTGTTGAAACTGATCTAGCCTTTACTATTCTTACTGAGCCTACTATAGAGGTTTTAGTGAATCCTAAGCTTAATATCCTATTTTTTTCTATGAGGAAAGAAAAGAAGGCATTATCCTATACCCTGTTATATATATATATATATATATTTGTGCACGGGTATTTTTTACAATGCTATGGTAGATTGAAGAAAAATATAAATTTTCTCTCTAAAGATTAATATGGAGCCTACTTTTTATCTCACCTAGTTTTCTAAAAAAATGGTTGAAACATCACCAACCCCCTACCACCTAATCCTCTATAAAAACACATCAAAAATACATATACATATCTATAATACTCACTTAAAAAATATATATACGTACATACAACAAAACATAATATATAATAATAAAAAATTTAAAGGATAAAGAAAAGGTTAATTTAAAAATAAATTAATAAACTAATAAATTAATTTTTTAATTATAAAATAAGAAGAGTGTAAAATCCAAACCACAAACTCTAGCTGAATATTAGGAAAGCGCCCAAGGCTTAATAAGATGCAAGTCAATAGGAATAAGACCAGACAAGCATTCACACAAGTATCAATCTCTTGTACCACTTCTCACAATATACTTCAACTCAATAGGGTGACTGACTACCTAAGAAATATACGTATCAATAGATACGGGCCACGAGGTACTGGTTATGAGTCCATTCATTAAAGTCCACCTATAAAAGGAGGCACCAAAGATAGCACCTGCTACCTAAGCCTACATGGCTTAGATAGTAGAATTATCTTCAACAGACTCTTCATTCACACGAGTCATACAACTTGGGTTACTCTTTTTCATCTGAGGGCGTCATCTAGCGCAGCCATTGGCACACTCTTTCTCTTGCCAAGTCATTCAAATGTCGTACGCAAGTTCCTTGCAATTAATTTTTTTTCAACAATTTTGAATTTGAATCAAGCTCTTGATGTGCTTCAAGAGTGGAGTATGCTTTTGTTTCAGAGTATGGAGATGTTTATGGAGGTTAATTTTTTCCAACTTTGAAAATGTGTAAATTAAATTTGAATCCAATGGCGGAAATATTGAGTATACGCAATATTTAGTGAATCCATAGCCAATATATGACTGCGATTCACTATTTCGACTGCGATTCAGTCACTCAATTTAATGTATTTTCAAGTGCAGCCTTT
>CAXALC010000004.1:0-16098 GCA_963969595.1 Neckera pumila
CCGCCGTGCGGGGCGAACTCGCGCAGCCCCCGCCGGAGGCCAAATTCGGCATTTCCTCGGAGGCGGCGAAACTCTTTTCATGGGTCCAGTCGCTCCGAGCCGAGGACATGCTCGGCTGTTACAGCCCCATCGTGGAGAATGAGCGCAAACGCAGTATCGGTATCGCCTCCCCATGGGGCGACGAGAACTTTCCGGCTTATTTGCAGATGCTCGTGGACGAGATCAATGCGAACACGGAATTCGACCTGCGGCTCCAGCCTTGGAAAGAGTATTCCTGCGCCCGAACGCGGCTGCGCGTGGCTTGGAAAGCCTGTTCACTGAGCGAGACGTTTAAACAACTTCAGCTACTCGCTTGGAGAAGCGGGGTGACTCTTGACCGCCCTTCTACCTTGCCGATCCTAGAGAAAATAGTCGCTGGAACGTCGTATCGTGCTCCGCACGAAACACTGATGTGACGATGCGATCATCCTCCAATCACACAGCCACCAACGCCGATGACACGACTTTCCGCCTGCAAAGCATCTGAAATCCATGGCTGTCCTGTGATGCCCAGAGCGCAACACTTTACGTTGAGTGCTTGGGCGACCAAACCAATGGTGGCGAGCAGCGCACCACTGTCACGCCAGATCAAGCTGTCTCCATTTATATAGTGCGAATGCGTCCGCGCTGGTTGCGCTGCAAACCAGAGGATAAGTGCTCCAACTCCCGCGTCTAAAACCTGTTTCCGAGCGGTCGACAACAGATCAAGGCGGTGGAGATCTATTCCGACGATGCTCCGAAGCACATGTTCGATAGGATCGTAAAACAAAAGAAACTGATCCTCGACGCCCACACGTGTAACCAAGATGTCAATCGGATGACACCCTCCCGCAGAGGGCGTTGGCGCGTGTTGCCAGACCAGGCGTCCATTTTGTGTTCGCGCATCTCGCCTCTTGGCACTGTACCAGAGCACTGCAGACAGCTTATCCTGTGCTATCACTTCAAAGCTGCGGCGAGAAGCCCGGGACTCGGCCACCGCAAAAAAATCCGCTTTGCACGGCGAGGGCAGTGGAAGGTACTCGATGGAACCGAATTTATACGGAAATTCCTCGAAGGGTTGTGGACTCGTCCTCGGTTTTGGCTCCCCGAGGTCAATAAGGCTCATATCCAAGTTCTCTCATCACTTCACGGTGCTTGTAACAGCCACGACATTGCCCACACGCAAACGAGTCGGTATGGCATGAGTGAGCCCACGCCAAAAGCGTGATTGGAACCTCAGATAGTATGATCAGTTTGGCGCTCGTGAAACCGATGGCCGGTGCTGTCACGCGGATGCTGCCTTCCTGATAGGATACCAACTCGTCCAGTCGTTTATAAAACTCTCCAGTTCCGTCCAAGTGGATTTTGTCCGTTGCTATCGAGCCGACCATGATTTCATCCACGCCTATTGCTACCGCTCGCATCGCGGCAAATGTGACTAGCATCTGGTTGCGATACGGCCACCATTCAGATGCCGGCGCGAGTGGATCAGGAGGACGGTTTAGCAGATCGCCACTACCGAGCGAACTACAGTCGACTCGAATGATCTCGTGGAGGATATTCAACTGATCTGCAACAGTTGCGGCTGCCCGAATCTCTCCTTCCGCACTAGCCTGTCCGTAGTCGATAGTAAACGCCAAATCGGGCTTCTTCCAAAAGGCGAGGGCGATGGAATCCATGCCTCCAGAAAGCAGAATCGCACGCATCACGATTCTGAATTTCTAATTTGCCACACAGCTTTGTAAATGGCGGTGGTCAGGTCTCTAACAACATCGCATCCACTGCCGACAAGCATCTTCAGATCCTCGTCACCGACCCTTTCGCAGTAAACGGTCACAGGGATCTCTCGCGCACGAGCATAACCAATCTCGAACACTGTCCCCGTATCCAGTCCATCTACCCACGCTAGAACTCCTTTGGAACGATTGAGCCCATCCAGATCGGGCCCTGCTACCTCATTGGCTGAGCCCCGACCCACATCGTGTATTGGTGAGAACACCTTCAGTCCCGCTGTCCGTAATAGTCCGCGTATTTCTTCTACAAACCACAGTTGAGCGATGTCAAAAAAAGGCGCTGCCAAGTACACATCGAACGGACGCGAGCTGTCAATTTCCCCTGATTGACGCAAACCAATAGCTGGGTAAATGCTGTTCGGTTTAAGGTCCGTTAAAGGCAGTGTCGGGTTCTCGCAGTACCGTGCCGTGGCCGCGGCGGCACATTTAGCTGCCTCGACGGGCTCACATTCTTGCACCGCCCAGAGCAGCGCGAAGACCGCACTGAAAACGTCGCCCGAACCAATTTTGAAAACATGCGTCGTGCGGTAGGAGGGGACCCGAGTGTGCCCACCTTGCTTTGTGAAAACATAGGCACCATCAGCCCCATTTTTAATCACGACGACTTCGGCGCTGTGTTCGGCGATCAAATCTGTCCCGATCCGTTCAAGCTCGGTTTGGCCCGTCAGTTTTGCCGCCTCACCAAAATTGGCGATGATCGCCAGCTGTTCGGCTGTCGAACCATTCTGAGCGAAGGGTTCTGGTGTGAACGACGACTGAGGATCGTAAACCACTCGTTTTCCATCGACCACGGCTGTCCCCTCTAACATGCCATATCGAAGGATGCAGTCCTCTCGCAATTCGAATTGAAGTTGTTCGGTGAAGGAACTTGGAGCCGGGATGATTACCGGGCAAGATAGTGGATGGAAATACTCGAAACTCATCGCTGCCGGAACTGGGTGTGACTTCGCTTTGAACGCGAAGTTTTCAGCGTAGGCTTCGAGAATGTCGCAGGATTGCTCTGACGCAAACGTGTGCAGATGTATCGCAGCTTCGAACCCCTGTAGGGCGGCCGCCGCCCGGCCTCCAGAACCATAGAACTCGTTCCACAGAGGATGCCGACAGATCTCGCGGTAAAACCCGCCAGCGATGTGGAGTGCCGTAGGCATTTAGCGGACCGCACGAATCTCGACCCTGCAGCGGCCACCAGCCAACTCCATCACACGCGCTCTATATCGATAGCCCTCCGCGATACAACGAATCAGCCGGGTGACTTCGTCGGAGGTGATGGATCCAGCAATATTTCCGGCTTCCGTTTGAGCAACGAGGGTTCGGCTATTTTCCCGGAGTTGAATTTCCAACAGATCGCCGACATGAAGCGTATCGATCACCTCGCGCACTACAGAGTTCAGCGTCGTCGTGACAAAGATCGCCAAGCAATCATGAACGGGTGTACCACCATCCCCGCCACCACCACCACCACCGCCACCACCGCCGCCGCCGGAAAAGAATGGACCGTGGAGACCGAAGCCGCCGCTTGCCAGATTGCTGAGCATGGAAAGTTTTTAATTGACCCGCCTAGAGCCGTCAATCACAAAGCCCCAGGATCCGACCCTTGACTATGCCTGTAGCATCCGCAGAACGGTCGCTGTACAAAGGCGCATCTGTTGCCAGATCAAATTATCGAGCAGGCTTGCACGAACCTCCAGCGCCTGCGCGAACGCAAGAAACCGCTCCTCCATTCCAAAATAATCCCGGGAAAGTTGGTCTCTGCTCCGAAAAATCCCGCAAAGGACACCGGCACGATGAATGTGAACGTCGAGTATAGCGACGGAGTCGCTGTCCAGCCAGTTTCTCGTGATCCACGAGGCTGTCTTTGGACCAATGCCTGGAAACGACAGGAACCATTTCCGGAAATTTTCGTGACCGTTCGTCGGCGGACAATCTGCCGCCAACGCTCTGAGTAGTGGGGCCAAGCATTTTGCTTTTTGACGGGGAAAACGATACCGCACATGGCGTTCCCCGTAGGCCAGCGGCATCATCAACGCTGCCTCGAGGCTCGTTTCTGTCGCACACGCGGCGGTGCTGCTGGCGAAAAAACCCTGCTTCTGTAGATGATAAAATGCCGCCATGCCTACCTCGGCAGGCATGCCGTGCCCTCCAAGCACACACGCCGCAGCTTCCTCCAATAATGTTTCGCCGAGACGGTACTGCTGATGACGCTGCTTTCGGCGACAAATCCATGCTTGGCCCTTCCAGAAGGCCGGGGTGAAAAATTCATCAAATCTTCCCCAGCTGATTCCATCAAGCAGCCGAGCATCTGGAGGAGGCAGTCGCAGCTCTCCGAAATCATCTTCGAAGCATTCGCTCATCAACTGGAAAGTCTCTGCGGATTGTATCTCCATGGGTTTGAGCAAGCATCCATAATGCCGAGGACTCAATGCGCCAAGCGCAGATTTTAAGCCTCTCCAGGGCGTGGAAAGGTTCAGTTGACGACCAAGTCGGAATGATAAGCAGCAAGCCGCACATTCTGATAACCAGTTTTTCTGTAACCTTGAGCGGCTCAAATGCCCTCAAAGATCCCAACGGTCCTCTTCCTTTGGGGCGTCTGGGATGAGCTGCGCGGCGGTGGCCGCGGCTAGTTAGACTAGCGTCGGGCCGCCCACGGGATTGCACAACCCCGGGCACGGCCTGTTCCAACGGCATTGGTTTCCGTCATCACTCCCGGCAAATTGGCTTCAAGCGACCGCAGTTCGTCTGCCAGTGTTTCCTCTGCCGCCGGCTGGCCAAATGACCGCGCACAGCCAACGAACGCGCCTGTCGCGGTTGGAATCTTCCCTCCCGACGCTGTAGGTTGAACGGCACCGTGCGCGAGCGACCTAGATCGGGTGGCTCGAGTTTCGAACTCTGTCCTGATGACCAACGATTTGCCCCCTACCGCCTCTGCTCCGCCAGAGACGCCAGCCGAGGATGCCTTGCCTGTTCGCCAGCGCGCGACCGCTGCCCAAACGCGCCTGACTCCCGCTGAGTGGGGACTGCTTTCCATCCTGACGTTGATGCAGTTCAGCATCACGATTGACTTCATCATCATCGCGCCACTCGGCCCCCAGCTGATGCGGGTCGTTGGCATCGACACCGAGCAGTTCAGCTACACCGTGGCGGCATATGCGTTCGGCGCGGGGCTCTCCAGCTTTTCGGCGGCGTTCTTCCTGGATCGCTTTGACCGCAAGCGCGCTCTGCTGGTGCTCTTCACTGGGTTCACGCTCGGGACGTTTAGCTGTGCCTTGGCTCCAGGGTATCACTCGATGCTCGCGGCCCGCTTCATGACAGGCATCTTCGGCGGCGTGGCCGGCGGGGTGGTGCTGGCCATCGTGGGAGACGCCATCCCGGAGATTCGCCGCGCCACGGCGATGGGCACGGCGATGAGTGCCTTTGCCCTGGCATCCGCCCTCGGGGTGCCCGCCGGGCTGTGGATGGCAGAGCGCGGCTGGCACTGGCCGTTCCTTGTCTTGGGCATTCTCTGCGCGGTGATCATCCCCTTTGCCATCTGGCTGCTGCCCCGCTCGGACAGCCACCTGCGTCACGCGGCAAGCAATGAGTCCGCCGGGGCACGGATGTGGGCAGTGCTGGCCAATGGCAGGCACTTGCGTGCTTTCAGCCTGATGGCCGGATTGACGACCGCCGGGTTCATGGTGGTGCCCTTTATCAGCACGTTCATGGTACGCAACGTGGGCATGACCGAAGCGCAACTGAAGTACAATTTCCTGAGCGGCGGGCTCTGCACACTGTTTTCCATGAACCTGATCGGCCGCCTCGCGGACATGTTCGGGCGGATACGGCTCTTTACGATCATGGCGATCCTTTCCGCAGGTGCCGTGCTGTGGCTGACGCATCTCAGCTCGGAGCCGGTGCTCGTAGCGGTCGCGGTGACCAGCGTGTTCATGGTCACGATGACGGGGCGGTTCGTGCCGGCCATTGCGATGATCACCGGCAGCGTGGAAGCCCGGCACCGGGGCGGCTTCATGAGCCTGAACTCCTGCGTGCAGCAGACGTTTTCGGGCATCGGGACGAGCCTGGGCGGCTACCTGATCATCGACCAGGCCCACGAACCACTGCGGAACTATGGGTTGATCGGCTGGATCGCCATCGCCCGCATCGGATTGGCCGCCCGCCTGCGGCGGTCTGCGGGGGAACACCGGACATCATGCCGTGTATCCGCTAGACATCATTAAAAACTTGATTTCATCAACTCCGCCGCTCTCCGAGCTATTTGGAAAAGGAACTCCGGTAGATCTTTGTACGACTTCAAGCGTACCGCTGCAATCTTGAGATCCTTTAAGTCGGCGATTTTGTCGTTAGATACATTCGGGCCAACCACCCAAAACCCCAACAGCCCTTCATGGGCATTCCGCTTCGCCAAATCTGCAAGAACCGCGGTAGAATAAATGTCATCACCAGAAAGCCCCAAAGCAAGAAATCGCTTCTGGCCGAAAATATATTCCATCATTTTACGGCGCGGATCATTGGTATCCCCTAGTGCTTCTCTGTATGTCTGCGCGCTGAGGAGAATATCTGAACTGCTGGATTCATTCTTTCCAAAAGGAAGATACCCATGTGAATGGACTATGTGAACATCCGCGCGGCCTGAGAGATGAGGGAATGTGGTGATACTCTCTGCTAACGAGCCGTACATGCTAAGATACATTTCTAATATACTATCGAAGTTGAGGGAGAGGACGTTTTCAACCCGGCCCCGATGATTCCCTGACATAAGAGCGCCAAGCCCAACCAAGGTGTCAGATGCCCAATTTCCCCTCTTAGAGGTCCAGCGATAATAAAGACAATCCTTTACAAGGCCATTGAAATCCGTGGTATTCCGCTTGATTCTAGTAAATACATTAGCAAGCTCCCCGCCTGGAATTTTTTTTCTATTTATTCCACCACTTCCCGTTTTCGACCGCCGCGCCATCATGCGGGCTAGTGCATGCCAACTCGGAGCGCCGTAATCCAGCGAAATCCCCGCTCCGACAAAAAGTGCTAGCTCTCCTCTATGGAGCATCTGCCCTAGTTCATTCGCTGCTAATTCTGGGTTATTTGCGTAACCAGACCAATCTATATCCATAAGCTGGGTCCTTTATGACATCATTCCAATTTTGGTGAGTGGGTTAGTTGCACCAGACTCAACTACGAGGTGCAAACTGTCGAGAATGGAAAGTAGCTCAAGAAATTTATGTAATGTAGACGTCGGTGCGCTCCCTGGAGTAAATCGGTAATTTCCGTGGGGATCAAACCAGCAGATAAAAGGCCGCCGACTATCACCAACAGGTTGTATATAGCTCCTACGTAGTCGACAATCTTTTGCAAGTACGACAACATCTTTCATTTCGATTAATCGAGAATATAAAGGGCTTGCAATGACATTATCTCCAAAGAAAACCGCTGAGCGTAGAAAGTCAATACCGGTAATTACCATACGACCCGACCGTACTGTCAAAGTGCCCTCGGGAATCACAGCTTTCGTTAACTGCGAAAAAACTTGCCCGACATCAACTGCAATACAAGCACTGAATACCGATCCGGGTGTTAGTCCGCGCATGATATCTTTCAAAAGCATGAAGTATGGTGCGGACACCGAGAAAATTTGCTTCCCATTTCCCAGTGAGGAACACGTTACGAGTAAAGGATACTGGAAGAGCGCCGATCCTCCAGATGTTATTCGTCGCGGAAAATCCCGTTCGCATTCCGCAATTTTCTCAAAAACAACCTCCCCAGCTTCCAAGCTCTCTTCCGCGAGAGGAAAATAAACTGTATTTGACTGAATAAGTAGCGTTGCGGTGATAGCCTTCGCTCCCGTGGACTCGGTAACACGGGTCTCGGTCGAAGCGAGAGACACTCCCCGATGCGTGGTTCCCGAGGTTTGTACAGTGCCACCAATCGCTTTTGCGATGCCGGTGAGTAGATCATTCAACTGCTTCGCTGAGTCCGTGGAAACGCGCAGATTTCGGGCACCGCGTAGCGACACGGTCCACCATTGTCGCGCAAAAATGCTATGTTGCTTCATGGAGATTCGACTGTTCGTTGTGGAAACGATACTGAAGCGATTGCCATAAACAACCAAGCACTGCGCGCCTCTTCGCTCTCGGAATTTGGACCATCGAGTTCTTTTAGCAGCCTGTCACGAAGCAGAGCAATGGGATTTTTAATCGAGTGAGGGGAAAACTCGAAAGTCTCCAACCGATATTCTGGATCGCCTGCCGAATTTCGGTCTGCCAGCGGGTCGGCGAATGAATCGAAATAGTTGCGTAACCGCGGCGAGAACAAAAACTGTTTTACTACTTGGGCGAAGAGGTGAGTTCGGAAAAAGGCGAGGCGCAGCCATGTTCGTGTGGGCGGAGACTGTAGGGTCGCTAGTACTACGTGTAAGATAGGGACGTTATGTTCGTCAGTACAAAGTTCTTCCAATACTGCTTCAAGAGCTGCAATTGCATCTTTGAAGCGTTTGTCCAAGTCGCTTCCGACGGCCGGTAGCAGATCTTCGAGATTGCTAAAATCTTCGCTGCAAAGCCCGTGCATATTGATAACGGCTATAGCGGTTATGCTTCTCAATATATACCACTCTATTTTATCGACCACCCCTGGAACAGTCGCCCAAGACTTCCAGAGTGTCGCCAAATAAAGTCGTTCCGACTGATCATAAAAATAGTGCAAATCAAGCACATGAACAACAACCTCGTTCAGAAATGTAAAGGAACTGTCGAAGCGACCAATTTCAGCGTGGTCATCAATAGCGGGACCAACTTGGTCGATCCCGACAGGATTTTCATCGACCCTGCACGCAGGATATTTGCTCGTGATGCCGTGCATACCGTCGCAAAAGAGAAAAATCCTATACCGCAGATATTCGAGAACGGTCCAGTGAGCTTGACTCTCTGGGTTTGCACGATACTGCTCGGCCAGCCTCTTGTATTCCTGCACGAGGCTTAATTTCGAGTTTTCAGGAGATGCAATAGACGACCCTAGTATAGTCGAGAAAAGTCCTTTTACGTGTGAATGCAAAAGTTCATGCGTTAGAGTCAATAGAGTTCGCCTCGAAGAATCCGCTGCTGCTAGGCATTGACTAGCTGCTGTGACGCAATATCCGTGTTCCGAAAATCCCATGCGGGTGCTAAAATACGCCAGTTTTGGCGATTGAGTTTTGGGACTTATATCTTCGGCATAATAATCGCATGTCCGATTTGCCAATTGAGTGTTATCTTTATTTGCGAAAAATGTTTCGATGGTTATGTCGCGGTACCTAGATTTTACAATAATCGCGATTGGATGATGGGAGAACCCGAGGCTTACAAATTCGACAAGTGCCTGAATTGCTTTGATTCCGGTTCCTACCCCGAGGAGAGTGTGAGAACCATTCAAGGAGAGATTTTGCTCTAAAGGAGGGGCTCCGTAAAAACTTTGCGAGAGAATGTATGACAATGCTGAATTAAGCTGTATCAATGAATCAATCGCTAAATTGACTTGTTTATGACTTATGAGATATTCTGGAGTGATCAATGCACTATATTTAGTACTACTGCCCTCGATTGCATTCACGGAATTCCGCCGAATAGACTCATGGTCTAACATTGACTGAATTTCTTTCCGGATTGCTGTCACCATTTGATTCGCTGTCGGAATTAATGAGGGCATCAGAATCCTCGCACGCTTGAAGAGGGACGCAAAATTTAAGTGCATCTCACGGATAATGCGTAGAAGATGCGAACTTCGAGGCAAAGTTTCAGGCAACGTGTGCGCGATGCTAACATCAGTCGGTCGCGTGATATGAATTTCTGAGGTTAACGCTCCTTCTTTGTCAACGTGCCAAATCTCTAAACACCGTACGTCAATCGAATTTACTTGCGCCCTGGCTGTGGTTAGTAACGTTTCGTCTGGTAGGATTGCGATAAGCGCCGTGATCCCTAACGAGTACCAAAGATATTGCTTAATATCCTCACCCAATTTTGCAATTTGACCGAAAGGATTAAGGTGTACGACGAAGAGTACGTGGTACGAGCTTCCTTCCGTGGGAATCACTGGCTCATCGGAAACTGAATAGATCGGGCTATGTGATCCTAAGAGAAATCCATCGAATGATTCTATTTTTACCGGATCGTCGGCCTCGAGCTTTACTCGATACCGAATCTCTGGGATGGACAAGTCATGATATCTGCACAAGTAGAGGGAACTTCTCATGCGCTCAAATCACAGGTCTGGGCGGTGGTTGCACGCGCATGTGCCCGTCCTCGGAGATCACATAACATTCCAAAACTATATCATCCTCCTTTTGTTCTGCTGTGGGAGTCGGACAGACATCGGGGCGACGTGACTTAATCGTATCCAAATATCCAGCTTCATCCCGGCCAAAATCGGCGGCCTGACGGGTTGGTGATCCGCCGTAGAGCATCAGCTCTAGGCGGCGGATATCTGGTTCAATCTCGACTGGATTCACGGGATTGCGAGGCTAATCCTCAGACAGCACGCTTGCAATTGATTTTCGGTACGCTGAAACTTCAAAAAAGATCGAGGTCGCTTTGAGATGTTAGGATTGAATCACGTACATCTATTAGTTGTATGATTGATATATAATTTTGCTATATATTGAATAAAGTGACAGCGAGCGCGACAAAATGTCACATATTTTTTAACTCTGACAAATTTCTAAGCGGAAGTCACGTCCTCAGTGGGATATAGAGACTCACCACCGAACCTCACGTCATCCGCCCCTATCATTTCCCTGCAATAATTAGGGGGGCACACGATCCGTGGTCGAAGAAGGTTTCACCGACTTGGCTTTCGTGTCACCTTGAACGGCTCCCGATGCCCCTCATACAGTCCAAACTTCATTCCTCCCCCTAGCGCTCCTGCGCCCAACTACACGGCAGCATGGACGCCAGCTCGGTGATTCAGCAGAACCACTTGATCCCCCAAATCATTTATAAAGCGCCGATGCGACCGTGTGTGGATATGCTTCGTCTGGCCTTCGGTGCTTTTTAAGTACTTCTGCATATGAGCGGCCCTACAAATTTGGCGAAATCGGTCGCTGGCAGCCCCCATACTGATCGTCCCCTGCGATGAGCATCCCAGAGATTTCTGCTTTTATTGCTCGTTGGGAGCCGAGCGGTGCCTCCGAACGGGCAAATTATGTTCTGTTTCTCACACAGCTCTGCCAAGTGCTGGGCGTGAAGGAGCCCGAACCGTCCCACGCCGATGATGCTGATAACGCCTACGTATTCGAACGCAACGTCACTTTCCAACACGCGGATGGCTCAACGAGTTCCGGCCGCATCGACCTTTACAAGCGTGGTCACTTCGTCCTCGAAGCCAAGCAAGGAGTCGAACAGAAACAGGCAGGTGCAGCTTCACCTCTCGTCCGTATCGGTCGACGGGAAAGGCAAGGGACTGCGCGGCGGGGCACTACGGCCTGGGATGAAGCGATGATTGCCGCTAGAGGCCAGGCCGAAGGCTACGCACGTGCTTTACCCGCAAGCGAGGGGCGTCCACCGTTCTTGGTCGTAGTGGATGTGGGACACTCCATCGAACTTTACAGCGAGTTTACCCGTAGTGGTGGAACTTACGTGGCATTTCCCGATCCTCAGTCTCATCGCATCCTCTTGAAGGACTTGATGGACGAGAAAATCCGTGAGCGTCTGCGAATGGTCTGGAAAGACCCGCTGGCCCTCGATCCGACGCTTCGGAGCGAGAAGGTGACCCGCGACATTGCCGAGCGTCTCGGACGGCTCGCCAAGCTGCTCGAAGAGAAAGGACACCCTCCTGCGGCCGTCGCGGCCTTTCTGATGCGCGCACTGTTCACCATGTTCGCCGAGGATGTCGAATTGCTGCCCCGGCAGAGCTTTCTCGAATTGCTGAAGAGCCGTCGCGGTCGATTGGAAACCTTCGTACCCAAGGTCGAGGAACTTTGGAGCCGGATGAATACGGGCGGGTTCTCCAACGCGCTCGACGCCCACATCCGCCACTTCAACGGCGGTCTGTTCGCGGACTCCTCGGCACTTCCGCTGACCTCCGATCAACTCGAGCTGTTGATCAAGGCCGCCGAAGCCGATTGGCGCGAAGTCGAACCTTCGATTTTCGGTACCTTGCTGGAACGCGCTCTCGATCCGGACGAACGCCACAAGCTCGGAGCGCACTACACTCCGCGTGCCTACGTCGAGCGCATCGTGATGCCCACCGTCGTCCAGCCCCTTCGCGAGGAATGGGCTGCCGTGCAGGCGGCCGTGGTGACCCTGGTACGCCAGGGAAAGGAGAAGGAGGCGGTATCGGAAATCGAGACCTTCCACCGTCGGCTCTGTGAGGTGCGCGTGCTCGATCCAGCCTGCGGCAGCGCCAACTTCCTGTACGTTACTCTGGAACATTTGAAGCGCCTCGAAGGCGATGTGCTTAACAGCCTCAACAGCCTCGATCAGAAGGAAGCCAATCTAGAAATGGAAGGCTTCACCGTGAATTCCCGCCAGCTTCTGGGAGTCGAGTTCAACCCGCGTGCCGCCGCCATCGCCGAGTTGGTCCTGTGGATTGGCTACCTGCAATGGCATTTCCGCACCCGCGGCAACGTGCCTCCCCGGGAGCCGATCATTCAGAATTTCCGCAACATCGAATGCCGTGATGGCGTGATGGCCTGGGAGCGGACCGAACCGGTGCTCGATGAATCGACGCAACAACCCGTCACGCGCTGGGATGAACGTACCTTCAAGAAGCATCCGGTGACCGGGGCGGAAGTGCCTGACGATGCTGCACGTGTCCCCGTAGTCCGGTACGTCGGAGCCAAAAAGACCGCATGGCCGGAAGCCGAGTTTATCGTCGGCAACCCGCCATTCATCGGCGTCCGGCGGATGCGTGCCGCACTCGGCGACGGTTACGTGGAAGCCCTACGGACCGTTTGGCGCGGCGTGCCCGAAACCGCGGACTACGTCATGTACTGGTGGCACCACGCCGCCGAACTAGCACTGGCCGGTAAGGTCCACCGCTTCGGATTTATCACGACCAACTCCATCACGCAAGCCTTCAACCGTCAGGTGGTGCAAGCGGCCTTGGGAAAAGACCTCGGGCTGATATTTGCGGTCCCGGATCATCCTTGGGTGGATAGTGCCGACGGCGCGGCGGTGCGGATCGCCATGACCGTGGGCAAACTGCACGCCCCGGAGGGAACGCTGTTCACCGTGGTACAGGAAAAGCCCGCCAAGGGTGACGGCGCTGCCGAGGTCACGTTGGAGGCACAGCAGGGTCATATCTATGCAGACCTGAGTTGCGGGGCAAATGTCGTCGGCGCGAAGCCGTTGAAAGCGAACATAGGGGTTTGTTTCCAGGGGATGAACTTGGTGGGAGAAGGCTTTCGCGTGGATGCTGACACGATTCAGGCTTTGGGCTTCGATGTGAACGCCAAACGCCGGAGCCCGCGAGGCGATCCACTGCCACCGGTCATTCGCCGTTACCAGAAGGGCCGCCCATTGGTTCAGGGAGGCGATTCGGGATGGGTGCTCGACTGCTTCGGGTTAACGGAGCATGAACTCCAAAGGCAGTACCCGAGCGTGTTCCAGCATTTGTTCGATCACGTAAAGCCGGAGCGCGACCATAACAACCGCGTCGGATACAGGAAGAACTGGTGGCTCTTCGGTGAAGCGAGAGGGAAGCTCCGCAAGGCGCTGGCTGGACTAACCCGCTATATCGCCACAGTGGAAACATCCAAGTTCAAGCCGTTCGTCTTCCTCGAGGCCGACGTTGTTCCCGACCACAAGTTGTACGCCATCGCCAGCGACGACGCATTCATTCTCGGCGTGCTCTCGTCACGCATTCACGGCACGTGGGCGCTCGCGGCAGGCGGACGCCTCGGGGTTGGCAACGATCCGACCTGGACGAATACGACGACATTTTCACCCTTCCCGTTCCCGGATGCTACCCCTCAACAAAAGGAGCGCATCCGGCAACTCGGCGAAGACATAGACGTACATCGTAAATCCCGGCAGAAACTTCATCCGGAACTGAACCTGACCGGTATGTACAACGTCCTTGAGCGTCTGCGGTCTAACGCCGAACTCACCGAGGAAGAGCGCGAGATTCATCAGCAGGGGCTGCTTGCCGTATTACGACGACTCCACGCCGATCTCGATACCGCCGTGGCGGAAGCCTACGGTTGGCCGGACAACCTCACCGAACAGGAAATTCTGATGCGCCTTGTGGCCTTGAACACCCTGCGAGCGACCGAAGAGCTGGCGGGCACCATCCTCTGGCTGCGGCCCACGTTGCAAAACCCGGAGGCTGCTACGGAGCAGCAGGCCGAGATCGATTTGGGGACCGGGGCCGACCGCGAGGGCACAACTTCCTCGACATCGAAGTCAAAGCTGGCTCGTCTACCCTGGCCCGTCCGCTTGCCCGACCGGATTCGGGAGTTGCAAAAAGTTCTCCATGCCCTTCCCGGTCCCGTCGCTCCCGCAGTCCTTGCTCGGAGATTCATCGGTGCACCAACCGCACAGGTGAGCGAACTGTTGGATACACTTTCAATCCTCGGTCAAGCCCGACAGACCAAGAATGGGAAGTATGTTACTCAAGGCTGAGTGGTAGCGAAGATAGCTGCACTATTTCAAACGGCCTCCTGACTACCTGCATCGGTTTCGATTCCATCCTACAAACGACTTGGTAGATAAAAAGAACCCGCCTTGCGAGCGAATCCTTTTCTTTCCTGCCACCGCGTTCCGTCTCAGTTGCAGAAGTGCGGCAGCATCTCGACGGCGACGGTCAGCGCCCTGGCTTTGATCCTGTTGGCTTCCCCAAACCACGTGCTGGTCAGTCGCTGATCGGCGCTCTGACGGATCTTACGATGATCGAGGTACTCCGTGACGCCGTTATAACTCGCCCAGAGCGTTCCTTCAACTCCCCTCATGCGGTTGCCCGCACCGTGGTCGAAGAAATATCGTGACCAACTGCGGTCCCGGGTGATGCACTCGGTCTCACTCTCGGTGGGCGGCCGGTCCTTCGGCTCTGGGAATGCATACTCAAGGTAGCGTTCGAGCCGATTGTGGTTCATCGGCACCTTGGCCATCTCCCGGAACGTGTTGGCCAGTTCATCGAACTGCTGGCGCACGATGCCCAGCATCTTCTCGGCCGCCTTGAGGCGCTGGTGGATGTCGGTGTGGTGGCTGATCTTGATGCCGCTCTGACTGTTGTTGATGGCGAGGGTCAGCGTGTTCTGGCAGACCACGCGCACCGGCGAAAACTTCACCTGCAAGGAGGAAGTGCCATCGTGACTGTTGGTGAGCAAGAGGAACTTGTCGGTGATGTCATCGCCGACCACCCGGATGGAGTCCGGCAGCTTGGCCAGAATCCACACACGCTCGCCTTTGCCCAACGCACCGGCGGTGTTGTAAACCGCCGCTCCTTGACCCACGATGGGATCGAAGAAGGCAAACGCCTCCCGGTTCTGCACCGGGGTGTAACTGCTGCCAACAACGCCGAGCACATCGAGACTGTTCTCGCGGGCGACGGCGTACTTGTCGGGCACCCGAAGGCGCAAGAGGCTGTTGTCGCCATCGCTGGCGTACAAGGGCAATTTCTTCACGCTCCAGTCCAGCCGGGCGGCTTGGATGGCTTCTTCTGCGGTGGCGGGTTTGTCGAGGGCGGTGCCGAGGCCGTGCCAGGGCACGCCGCCGACGTAACACATTGACGCTTCTCCGTTCTGGATCATGAGGTTGTGCATACTATTCTGTTTCCTTTCGTGTTGTTGGTTCTGCTGGTGAAAAACGACGAAGGACCGGACGCGCTCCGCTGCGGAGGCATCCGGCCCTTCGGCTCGGTCGGGTGTATGGATATGTGATGTTTACAGGCGGACCGTCTGGAGCGACTTGAGGGTGCGGGACACGTTACGGACCTCGCGCTCGCTCAGGCGGCGTTCGCGCTGCACTTGGCGCAGGGTATCGGCCAGGTTGTTCAAGTTGGTGACGGCACCCCGGAGGGAGCCTTTCACGAACTCAATCTGGTCGAGCGCTTGCTCCAGGCTGGGCTTTTCCCCAATTGGGGAAGTCTCGACAGTGGGTAGGTTCCCGCTGCCGTTGATCGGGCTGATTCTGTCGTGCATGGTGGAATTCCTTTCTTCTGGCTGATTGTGGTTGGGGTGAATGGTTTCGGGTTGATCCGGCACGTCGATAGACGCAGCCGGGGTGATGGGGGTGACGGGCGAAGCCGCCGGGATACTGACCTTGGGCAACGGATTGACAGCATCGACACGCACCGGCATGACGATCAGCTGCCTGCTACCACCGTCGCTGAA
>CAXALC010000020.1:0-17285 GCA_963969595.1 Neckera pumila
GCCGCAAAGGTTGAATTTGCGAAATGGTGTCGTGAAAGGCGCGCCAGTCCCACAGCCGCACGTTGTCGAGCAATGGTTTGTGCGGTGCGTACTCAAGCGCAATCTCCGGTTCGGCCGGTACCGATTTCTCAACTACTTTGTTGCTTAAACCGAAGGCTGCGCGAGTGGCGTTGATATGGTCCCGGATGTAAGGTTTCTCCAGAGCAAGCTCGTTTGGGCGCACATAGAAGCTGGCCATGGCGGCGGGCACCACGAAACGTACCGCCAGCATCACCACCACCAATCCTATAGCGAGTTTAAGATGTTTGGAGAGCACCAGAAAAGCCGAAAGAAGATACGCGATAACCACGCCCCACATCAGGGGCAGGATCACGTGATCGCCCAGCCAGTCCACTCCTACGAGGTATTGCCCGTGGTCGTCCATTAGAAGGTTGAACCGGTCGAACAACGTCTTTACCGCCATGCCCACCAACAGCAGCGCTACACCCAGCCGGAAGAATAGAGTGTCCAGCAGGTCGCGAAAGTGAAGGTTGTCAAACTCGAAGGTCATCCGGTCCGGCGAGAACTGCTGTTGATCGATCAGGCGCTCCGCATTGGCGGCTACTGCATAGATCAGCAGGGTGATGATGGTTGCGGTTACCGCCAGCGTGAGCAACATATGGGCGAAAGGCAAAGTAAAGAAATAGAAGTGCAGGGGGCGGTGAAAAATCGGGTCGGTGTATTCACTGGACAGGGTGGCCAGGCGCATGCCACCCATGAATCGGACGACCGTCCAATTGTCGACGGTCGAGTTCGCCACCAGGAAAGCCACTACAGCCAGGGCGGCGACTGCCAGCTTGATCACCAGTCCTCGTTTAACGGAACTGAACATCCGACTCTCCATGCGGCGTTGCAGACCAAGCCGCAGGGCACTCCAGAAGACAATGCACAAGAGCGCAAAAACCAGCAGCACCGGAACAGTGCCATATAGGATCTGGTTGAACCATGTATCCACTTGGTGCATTTCCCGCCACCACTGGTAATTGATCCATGTACCGGCTAAGTAGCGCGCACCCACTAAGAGCGCGAATGCGGCCACCGCCAGTACTAACCACCAGTTCTTTCGGCTCTGTCCTATTGCTTCCATGTGTGTGGCAACCTCGTGTTACCAGCCCTATTCTCCTATAGCTGTGTCAGCTTAGCCCCTCGGACGAGCGAGATAGCAAAGTAAATCTGCGTCCCGCACGGGCCTAAAGCTAAATCTGTTTCGGACAATCCCACTATGGGCAGCCCCTGCACTCGCAGCGTGGCGGTTGTCGCCGAGTCTCCGGTCAGCTACGAAACGGACGCTAAAGGCGGGCGTGTTCTGGCCCAAAACGTAAGCTGCTACGAAACGGAACGCCGGAAAGCCGGGCAAAAAACGTGCGAATTACGAAACAAAGCCAATTAGGCGGCCGGAATGGACAGCGGAAGGGTAGAAAGTGACTTTTGTGAGGCGGTTATGTGGTCGAGAGCGAGCAGTATGGGATCGGTTTGAGGAGAAGATGGACATGCGGCGGGTTCAAACTCGGCAAGAAGGCACACTGCTCCCTGGCGAAGCGGCGGTTTGATTTTTGGAGCGGGCTATGCGTCTTGCGGCGAAGGCGGCGGCGTGCGGACGAAGCCTAGTTTGACAGCTTGCTGGCGCATGCCTTCGAGATGTTCATCCCAGGTAAGCTCGGGTTTGTTCTTTTCCTGGTAGATTTCAAGGCGCGCTTGAGCGATGGCCATCTTTTCGTCCAGGCGACGTTGGTTGTGCTCGAAGGCGTAGTCGCGGTCGCGGTGCTTGCGGTAGTCTTCGTAGGCTTTCCGAGCTTTGGTGAGCAGGTTGGCGTTAGCGGTTCGATAGCGCAGGAGTCTCTGCAGGGCTTGACGCTGTTCGTTGGTCCACTGGAGCAGGCCGGGCGTCCCGTTGAGCAGCTCGGCCTCGGTGTCAGCATAGTTGCGCTCGGCGCGCAGGAAGAACCATTCGGCGCGGGCGGCGGTGCGGATGAGTTCGGCTTCATGAGCCTGATGCGGATTTTGCGGATTGACGCCGTAGCCCACGAGCCAGCGGGCTTCGAGTTCAAGGTAATCGTCGAGGGACTCGGAGGCGAGGATGAGAGTGCCAGGGGCGCAGCCGCCGTGTTTGATGGAGTTGCGGGAGGAGATGTCTTTACCGGTTCCGAGGGGATTAGAAATGACGGTGGGTTTGGTTGAGTTTTGCATGGAGTTTGTCTTTGGAATTGAGGGACCTTTCGCGCTGAGGTTAGCGGGTGGAAGGTTCGGGATTTCGGAGGAGGGCGGGTAAATTGGTGAGAGGAAAGGGTTGATTTTTTTAGCGGTTTGTGACTGGCTGTGGGGAGGGGCGAATTTTATCGGAAGGGTGAAGCTGGAATGTAAGGGGCAGCGTGGGCGGCGGTTGGTTTTCCTTACGTCGGGCGGCATCTTCCAAAAGGGTATGGCCGATTGTAAGGGCTTGTTGCGGAGCGGCTGGGAGGAAGAGTTTCGGCGCTCCATAAGCGCTAACTTAAGGCCGAACAGCTTCAGACGGTGCGTAATCCGACAGCAATGGCATGTGATTTTGTCTCAATGAGCGGTTTGCCAACAAACCGTCAAAGTGGACGGTAAACGCTGCGCCGTCGGCGCGGAATTAGGCGCCTCCGGTCACGATGATTATTGGAATTTGATTTCGTGAAGTAGATGCGTGTATGGTCTAGAACCATCAGGATCATCAACAGGCCACGAAGAAGATCTACGGCCTCCAGCGGGTCCGCTTGGGTGTGTGTCTTGGTCTTGCTGTTTCCATCGATTACTTCTTGCCTTGCGGAAGATCGGGAACGTCAGCTATGAATTGAGCCTCGAACGAGGCCCACCATAATAGCGATGGCAACCATCAATCCAAAACCTACGACGAGGCCAAAGATCCGATTTGCGGCCGGTGGGTTTGTGCCGTGGCTCATCAGCACGAAGCGCGCGGCACACGCCGCATGCAGACTCAACGCAACAATGCCAAGGAAGTAATACGGGGTCAGCCGAGCGCTCCATTTATCGGTGAGGAGATTATATGAAGTAAGCCAAATCCAATCGGTGTCTTTGTGCAGGAGATATCTTGTACGAGCGACAGCACTGAAGTGGGACATGAGAAAGAGCGCAAGATAGGCGCCCGATATCCTTTGCAGTCGCTTCATCCAATTATCAGCGAGACCTCTCACGATACCTCTCCATGTCAATACGATCCCGGTGGCAAATTGGAAGAGAAAGCAGGAGGCGAGAGCGATCTCAACGGCAGGGTAGCGGTAAACACGACGAGCATAAAGCATGAACGCGATATGCGCTTGTCCGCCCCATAACCCTGCCAAATGATTCGTTAGATGGGTCGCTGCGAAAAGCACGATGGGAATGGCCGAAATCCCATGAATCGTTGCGAGACGAGAGGATGTGGGGATTGGAGAGCGGATAGCTGGTTTATCGACGAAGGCTATAGCTGTCAGCAGCAGCCAAACGGTAATCCACGCTCCGTCGGCGTGTAAGGGGAAGAGCTTTTGGGAATCGAGCCACTGCCCCATGAGCGAGTACAAGGCCGGCGCGCAAATTCCGAAGTGGGCCACGGCACTCGCTTTCAGGAATCCGGTACCCGTGATGTGGAACGCCACATATGCGCAGCAGATTGGAACAAGAACGACAAGTAGTAAGAAAAACGGTGACACGCCCGGGATCAAAGACACCAAGGCGGGATAAATGAGGCAAGCGATTGGCGGCAGGATACGGAAGAAACGTGAGTGATCGCTTTGCTTCATTTTGTTGGCACAACGAGAGGTGCGCCCTTGTTCTTGATAGCAAAAACTAGGAACTTAGCGGGTAGTGTTTTGCTCGCGTTCTTGCCGACCGTGTGAATGTCCATTGGTCCTTCGTAAAATGTTTCACCAGGCCCCAATGTCACTTCTTTACCGCCGCGCACCTGCATGACTATAGAGCCTTCGAGAACGTACACAAAGATGTGGGCATTATGTCGATGAACTGTGCCTTCTGAGCCTGGCGCGTATTCTACGGTGGACATCGTAGCTTCTTTGCCGGGGATATCGGCAAGGTCTTTTGATAAGAGAGAAGTGCTCTTGGCGCCTTGCGCGATAACTGTTCCCATCAACAAAAAGACCGCTACTACTAGTTGCTTCATGCGTTCGTTACTCCCTTTCGCGGTTTCATCACCTTCAAAGGTAACCGAGAACTGGGTAATTAAAAAGGTCCATAATTGGAACTGGCAGTGGTCCACTTTGGGTGACAATAGGTGAGTAAGAAAGCAACTTTTCAAGACCTTTCCGTGAGTCTTCCCTCGGATGGACAGGACCTGTGGCGTAGGCTTTACATGGAGTTGCGGGCCGCCATCCTCGATGGGCGATTGAGGCCGGGTGCGCGTTTGCCTTCTACGCGCAGCCTCGGCACCCAGTACTCGCTTTCACGCAGAACCGTGGTCAACGCTTTCGATCAGCTTCACTCGGAGGGGTACACGCGTACAACGGTAGGCTCAGGAACGTATGTAGCTTCAGAATTCCCTAAGCGCTTCGTCTCCGAGACAGGCAAATTGGGTTCGCCCATGGTTCAGGAGTCTAAAGCCGGACTTTCGAAATGGGCGCAGAGATATCTCAGGAACATCGAGCAGATCCCTACGCCTCAGCACGTCGGTCGGGCGTTCCGTGACTATGAGCCCGCCATAGATCTTTTCCCGACAGAGTTGTGGGCTCGTGTTGCATCGCGTGTCCTGCGTCATGCTCCGCGTTCGCTTTACGGAAAGGGGAACGCCAAGGGATATCAACCACTGCGCCGCGCTATAGCTGAGTACGTGGGAACTTCGCGGGGAGTTCACTGCTCGCCCGAGCAGATCATCATCACATCGGGCGCTCAGCAAGCGCTCGATCTCCTTGGGCGCTTCCTGATCGACCCCGGCGACCAGGTTTGGATGGAAGATCCGGGCTACCCCGGCGCCTCTCAGGCATTTCTTGCGACGGGTGCTCGGATCGTCCCCGTACCAATCGATGACGATGGCCTTATTGTGAAAGCCGGAAGAAGACTTGCCCCTCACGCCAGGCTCGCCTATGTCACCCCGGCCAATCAATTCCCGATGGGCGTCACAATGTCCGCAGACCGTCGAATCGAGCTGCTTCGTTGGGCTGCCAGCGCAAACGCCTGGATCATTGAAGACGAATACGATGCGGAATATCGCTATTTCGGACGTCCCGTCGCGTCCTTGCAGGCACTTGATCGCAGCAATTGTGTCATCTACCTTGGCACGTTCACCAAAATGCTCTTTAACGCACTACGCTTGGGATTCGTTGTGTTACCGGAGCGGGTCGTGGACGCGTTTGCTGCAGCGCGTAGTTTTGTCGACCGCCATCCACCTACACTTGACCAGGCCATTCTTGCGGAGTTCATTACCGAAGGTCACTTTGGCCACCACGTTCGCCGCATGCGTCAGCTTTACTCCGAACGCATGGACATTCTGAAGGCCGCCGCAAACAAGCAACTTGATGGGTTGGTTGATGTCATCCAAGCCGGGGCAGGCATGCGTACGCTGGGATGGCTCAAGACCTGGACTTCTGATAAGGAAGCCTCCGATGCGGTGGGAGGGACGGGGGTAGAGACGGTGGCCCTCTCCTCGTTCACAAAGACCTACAAACAGCCACCGGCCCTCATACTTGGCTTTGCAGGATGCAATCGTGCTGAGCTACACCGTGGGGTAGCTCAACTTGCGAAAGCCCTGCGAAGCGGCTCTAAGGCACTGTAGAGTTGTATAGCTTTCAACCGGGCAGGTCCTCTAGTCACCGAATACCCGCGCTAGTTCGGTGGTACTCCCCACATTTTGCTGCGCCTCGAAGAATGCACCCAGCCCCGCGTTTGTCGCGAGTGGGTCCGCGGCGTTCATCCAGGCAGTGTTGAAGAGCCCCGGCGCTAGGACCGAAGCTCCGCCGTTCCGCTTGGAGGATGCTACCGGGAGACTGAGGCAACTAACAGACTACCGAGGCAAAGTGGTCTTATTAAATTTTTGGGCGACGGACTGCGGTGGCTGCCGCTTAGAGATTCCGTGGCTGATTAACATTGACCAGGCTTTCCAAAAACGGGATATCGCCGTAATCGGCATCTCAATGGACATCTCGTATGAGGATTTGAAAAACTCCAAGGAAGCATGGGCAAAGGTCAAACCCTTTGTAACCTCCCACCAAATCACCTATCTCATCCTGATGGGGGAAAACGAAGCGTTGAAGCGTTATGACCTCCAGGCGCTGCCAGTCAGTTACTTAATCGACACTCATGGCCGAATCGCCGCTACGTACGTTGGGCTGATCGATCAGGAGAATGTCAAAGCCAATATCAGGAAGCTGTCCGCCGAAGCCGCGCGCGTATCGAGCGGCAAGTTCAAATGATTTCCGAAGAAGCAAATATTTTCCACCCCACCAAATCAACCACTTACCCCTAAAATCGCCATCTTCAAATACGACCGAATCCTACTCTCACCATAGAATCCAAATCTATGAAGACCAAGAAAAAACACCCCTGGGGGAAGTCCAACGCCCACAATCTAACCTCCTCCGGTAACGCTATAACTCACGGCTGCACCGCCACCCAAACCCGTTTCCTGCCCACCGAAACTTCCCAGCAATTCCACGCGCTCGAAGCCCTCTGGTTCAAGTCCTATGCCCCCACCGACGAAGCCGAGAAACATCTAATCCATCAACTCGTCAATGCCGACTGGCTCCTCCAGCGCGCCAACCAAGCCTTTGCTCAGACCGAAGCCCAAACCTACAACGAAACACCCAATCTAATCGCATGGAGCGAACTACAGCACCAAACGTTAGCCCGCTTCTTGCGCTATCGCACCACCCACACCAACACCGTCGCGAAAGCCCGCAAAGCCGTAGAGGACTACCGGCGCAACCGAACTCTCGAACAAGGCCGCCTCCAAGCCTCCCGTCACAAAGAAGAAAGACTGGTCATCGCTCAAGCCAGACTCGAGATCTACAAACACAAGAACAAACCCGAACTCACCTGGGACCAGCACCTGGAAGGCATGCGCCAGCAAGCCATCGACCTCGGCCTCCACCGAAGCTCAACCACAACCTAAACAGCAAAAAAGATCGCCGGCCAGGGATTACTCCGTCTCCCTATTCATCTCGCACCCAAAAACCCGCCAATTCTGATCGATTGTCGAATAATTCCAATCGATGATCGAACAAAAACCCGCACCAGCAATCTCTTCCCTGTCTAACTCGCTCGCTCACTACAATCCGTTTCGCAGAACGCCCCTGTTCCGCTATCCCAAAAACCGAGAATTTATTTACCTTTTCCCCTCAACCACATACAACCAAAATCCCCACCCGTCGTTCGCCCCGCCTGTCACTCTCGTGGGCGAGATGCAACCTGTCGTCCTCAACCTCTATAATTCAACCACCGGCCAAATTACAGAACTAAACGCATTCAACCGCCGTCTCATCGCGCACAATGAAATCGTCCTCCTATCTCACGAAAATCCACAAGACCTCATCGATCTCCAAGCCGCCTGGCAAAAAGAGTTCCCCGGCAAATCCCAATCCCTTATCACCCAACGCGAGATCCTATTAAAGTCCGACTGGCACCGCCGCCGTCTCGCAACCGCTCTCGAAGAACTCCAACTCGATCTCGCCTTCACCGGCATCCCTATGCAGCACTGGGACCCGCAGCTTCTCAAGCGCTTCGACGCGCTGCATCGCATCAACATCCGCGCGTCGCGCAACTTCACTCAAGCTCACAAAGCTCTCGAGATCGACAAACCCGCTGCTAAACCCGTCAAGGAAAAGCCCCCGCCCGAACCAGCCACAGAAATCACCGGCACCTATCTCTATCAAAGCGTCGGAGTCAAAGTTATCGACGGGAAAACCGTAACCTGGGTCGATCTAGACGCCAAACACTGGCTCACGCACCCTGTTTCTGAATACACCATCGGCTATTGCCGCCAGATCCGTTTCGAAAACTGCTTCGTCCCACCCGAATACGCCTATGCGCTCGAACACGACGGAATCCCCCACGCGCCCGCCCGCACCATCTTTCTTTATTACTCGATTGAGGAGTTCCTGCGCCTCTGTCAACTCGAACTCGACACCGGCAGTGAGCACCTGCTCGATCAAGGCATACGGCTCAAGACAGGCCGGCTAGTCTAAGCTGCCCGGCCGATCGCAATTATGGAGCAACAAGTTAATTCGTTTAGCACCCTTCGGGCAACCAGGCACGCGTAAATCAACCACAAACAAGGAGACAAGAGTAACAATGAGAAAAATTAAGCGGAAGAAAGTGAAAGACCGCCCTCTCACCCACGACCAGTGGATTGAGATTCGCCACGAGAATGGCAAAACCGAAACTCTGTTCTACCCCAGTAACGCTGACTTTGAACGGGAGCGACTGGAAATGGACCCTCAGCCGGATCTTATCTACCGTCGCCTGAACTTCGTAAACGGGGTTCCGCTGGAATATGGCTGGACTCAACCGCCGCCCGGCGTGGAAGAGCTGGGTGGCCTCCTTCTACAGCGTATGAAGGTGCCGGATTGGCTCTCCGTCCTCAAGCACGAAACAACTATTCAGTCTAAGCACGCAACTCCTCCGCTAAACCCGCAGCCGCGTCCGGAGGCCTTCGGGCCTTGTCCCTGCCTTGAATGTGTTGCCGATGCTGCCGCCGCCCTAGAAGAAGAGTTTCAACGCAAGTTGTAACTGCCGCGCGGGAAATGTGGATGTAAATATCCCATAGCTCGAGCCATTCGTGGTCAAGCTCAGTCCCCCTGGCGAAAAGTTGGTATGGTTCAGCAGATTGAATGCCTCGGACGCTCCCGACGGATCATGGATCGTGCCCAGTACCGTGCCCGAGTCGAACTGGGCCAGCAGTAGGGAAGTAGGGAAGGACAGCAGCGCGCACGCAAGAAAGGCATGACATTTGAAGCATTTACTTTGCATAGATAGCACCGAAGCTATCTAAACCTAGCCAGCTAGTATGTCAATCGGATTTAAGGAAGGTGTCAATGCAGTCAACGCTTCTGCAATACAGCCATTGCGGCGTTCCGCCCATTTATGCCGATGACGCTTCCGCCGGGATAAGTTCCTGCGCCGCACAGATAGGTGCCCAGCATAGGAGTCTGCGAACTAAGCCGTTTGCTCCACATGTACTGTGGCAGACACTCGCCCTGAAAAATATGCCCGCCTGTCAAGCCCACTTGTTTTTCGATATCCGGCGGCCCCAGCGCCTCCGCCGATATCACTGCCTGTGGAATGTTGGAACAATACTGCGCCAAAGCATCCAGCGCCAGTGCCTTAGCCGTTTCCCGATTTTGGTCCCAGCTCTTGCCATCCGCGAAGCTATAGGGCACATACTGCGAGAAGATGCTCATGGTGTGCGTGCCCACCGGTGCAACCGAAGAATCGTGCACGCTCTGGAAATAGATCTCTGTCCACAGCCGCTGGGGCAATCGACCAGCGCGCGCTGCCGCGTAGCCTTCGTGCCACTCGGCCTTGCTCAAGGGTGTATTCAGTTGCCCATAATGGTGCGGCTGATCCAACCCTGGACGGGCTTTAAAGTTGGGCAGTTCCTTCAGCCATACGTTCAGCTTCAGCGTGCAGCCTTCCATGGGTATGGCTTCCACCCGCTGCCGCCAGTCTGCGTCGGCGTTCCCCCCCAGCAAACGCAGCGTCGCCCTCGGATCGGCGTTCGAAATCACTACCGGCGCATGCACCATGTCGCCGCCCTCCAACAGCACGCCCTCTCCGGGCTGGATCTCCGCCACCGGCGTATCCGTGATGATGGCGGCCCCGGCTTTTCGGGCTGCATCGGCCAGAAAGAACGACACCATGCCCATTCCGCCACGCACATAGCCCCACGCCCCGGGCAAGCCGCCCAATCGGCCCGATGCGTGATGAAAGCGAATGGAAGCCGTGCCTTTATCAAACGGGCTGGCATTTGTGCCGATCACGCCCTGCCCCAGGTAAGCATTTTGCAGCCGTTCATCCTCCAGGTACCGTTCTACGAATTCCGCCATCGACCAGTGGAACAGCAGGTTGCGCATTTCGGTATCGTTGCCGATGCGTTCGTCCATCGCCTCCTCGGAAGGCGCGGGGCCAATCCACATATCCTGGGCGTTAGCTGGTCGAATAGCGTCCCGGGTCCGCCGGATCACATCCGACATGGCGCGCCAACCGGCCGTGTCCCGCGGCGATACGCGCGCAATCTCCGCCTCGCACCGTTCATCGTCGTCCCAGAGTTGGACGCTGTCGCCGTCGTCAAAAGGAACAAACAGCCCGTTCGACGCCGGTGTCCAATGGAACCCGAATTCCGCCAGGCTAAGCTCTTTCACCACCAGCGGATGCAGCAAGCCTGCCAGGTAAGCACAGGGCGACATATGCACGCCGGGAAACGGTTCTTCCATCGTGCAGGCGCCACCAATGCGCGCTCGTGCTTCCAGCACCAGGACCTTCTTGCCGGCCCTTGCCAGATAGGCCGCGCAGGCCAGCCCGTTGTGGCCCGCACCGATGATGATGCAGTCCCACGTCTGGGAGCTGAACGAAGACATTTCAGATTCGGAGGAATATACTGCGCCGGTACATCCAGTAAAGAACCAGCCAGTAAATCGCCAGCAGCGTTGCGCCCAGAACCATCGGTTCCAGCGTTGGTCCAAAGGCTTCGAACGGCGCATGGCCCAGGTGAGTGAACAGCGCTCGTTCAAACATGTCGTGAAAGAAATCGGCCAGCAGATAGGCGGTTATCGAATTCCGTCCAATCACGATCAGTGGCGTCGCCAGCTTTGTGTTTTGCTTCACGTCGATTAGCCAACTGAATGCTGACAGGAACAGAAAACAGACGCCGCCGCTGAACAGCGTCCAGGAAGGCGTCCAGATCCTTTTCACAATCGGGCAGATGCCGGTGTAATGAAATACGATCGCGAGCGCTAGGCAAGTCACACCGGTCAGAATTAATTTTCGGAAAGGTATTTTCGGTGAGTCAGCCTTAATCCAGCGGCCTGCAATAAGCCCCAGCACCATCGTGCCCAGCGTTGGGATGAAGCTCAGTGTCAGATAGCCGCCATCGTTGTAGATCCACTGCTTAGGCCGCGAAAACAGATTTAGGAACCACTGGTCTACCCAGGTCCCAAGGTTGCTGTTCTTATTCCAGTGGGACGCGAAGCCGGCGAAGTTGTGCGGCCAGTTATTGGGAACGCCCACCGCATGCCAATCGAAGTTTGCGCCCGGTGCGGGGTATAGTGCCCATGCCAGCCAATAGAAGAATAAAATCGCGCCCAGGATGATCCATTGCATTCTCGGCCGTGCAAAATAAATCAGAAAGAGGAAAGTAAATCCCATTCCGATCTGCGACAACGTATCTTCGAAAGTAAAATTGGTTTGCGAAGTATGTGACGACCGGAGGAAAATTCCCAAAGCTATCAGAATCAACGACCGAATCACGGTGTGAAACAGCATTTTCCCGAACGATTCACCCTTGCGAATTCGGCTGGCAATGGAATACGGCAGCGCTACTCCGACCAGAAACGAGAACGAAGGCTGAATCATGTCATGCAGCGACATGCCGGCCCATTCGACGTGCGACTGGTTGAAACCTGCAATTTGCCACAGCACGTTCTGCGGGTAGGATTTCGCAATGCGTCCGAACTCCATCACTTCCGCCATCATTAGAAACATGACGAAGCCTCGATAAGTATCGATGGCGTTATTACGAACGGGGGTTGTAGGTGTGTTCATTAAAATTCAGCGGCGGATCACGCGCGTTGCACAAATATGATCGTGAAGCGCCCGCTTTTCGGAATCGAAGGCGGCGATGATATAGCCAATATAGAAAGTAAAGCCACTTAACATGGCCGCGAAGTAGCGTCCAATTGCTTGCGCAATGCTCAGATTGTTGCCCTCGATGGTAACTATCCGAAGGCCCAAAGCGAGCTTGCCCGGTGTGCCCCCTTTTTCATGGACAAACCAGACATGATACGCAAGGGCAATAGCCAGCAGGAACAGATAGAACAAGCCAAACAAACCCGTCAACAGCTGGTCCGGCTGCGAGCTGGTGAACCCGCCCAGGCTGAAGGCGGTTAGCGCTAGCACCGGGACAGTCACCGCGCCGACGATAAGGCCGTCAATGACGAGCGCCAGAGCTCGGATCCAAAAGCCGCCATAGGAAGCGCCGGCTAGCATTGTGGGCCTCGCCTGCAGATAGCCCGGCTTGCAGTTGGCGCACACATAGCTGGTCCCGGAACGAGCTAGCTCCTCAACCGGATACGAACCTCCGCACACGCTGCAATACATCTACTTATTCACGCTCAGCATGACGTCGCCCATAAAGCCGAATTTTCCTATTTCGCTCTTCTTGATCGTGTCGACGACCGCCCCGGCTTTGTTCTTGATCGTAAATGAGTCGGCCGAGAGATCCACTGTGATGTGAAGGAATTCCGGCGTGTCAGGTCCAAATGGGAGCTTAACTCCCTTGTCCGGCTTACCGTCTGTAAAAACAGTCTTGTACACGTTCCTGCCATTGTCTAAGACATACTGCGTATAGTTCCCATTGCTTTTGTAATCGGCCACCATTAGAGTCCGCTTGGTGTTAAAGATGCCTTTGCGCTTTAGAATCTCAAAGGAGTGAGTACCAGCTGGCCCTGTATATAAAGTGACGCCGCCGGTGTGTGCCAGCCAGCCTCCTTGTTCAGCCCATGAACCGGGATCTGTGAAGGGCAATTTCGATGGCGCCTGAGCGATGATCGCGGGCTGAAGAGCCCAGTCGATCGTGACTGGCTTGCCGGCTTCTACTTGAACCGTCTCACTCCGCGCTTGGAACTTGTCGGCAGTTGCGGTAACAACATAGCTGCCCGGAGTGAATGCAGTCGTCTGTCCGTTGCTGGGCGTGGACGTTTCGTCCTCACGCTTCACCGTAACCTTCGCGTTGGAGGGAGTGATATGCAGCGCCAAGCCGCCCTTCGCTACGCTCATCTGAACGGTAAGCCGGGCTGTTTCTCCAGCTTTGAAGTCGTGGTTTTGTTTATATTCGTCCATGCCAGGTTTGCGCACGGAGATGACATGCGAACCGGGAGAAACATCCTTAGTGAACGTGCCGGACGAGTTGATAGTCCCCACTCGTAGCTCATCCAAGTGGACCGAAGCCTCTGGCGGAGCGCCGGACAAGCTGAGCGAAGCAGTGTGCAACACCGCCGTCAGCTGAAAGTCCAGGTGAAGCGCCTGGTCGCCGGCTTTTAAAACAATATGCTGCGGGGTTGCTGCGGCGTAGCCGTCGGCGGAAACAAGAATGTCGAACACGCCTGCCGACAACGAAAACGTGCGCGTCCCAGCGGTCAGCTTGCGCGGAAGAACGTGTCCGTTGATAGAGATCATTCCATCCGGTACGTTGGAGGTAACAGTAATGGGAACCCGCTCCTGTGCGCCGTTCAGCAATACTCGCAGAATGGGCAGCGAGGAGGTATCGGGCGTCAATTCCCGGGTACCGCTCTTACCGTCTGAAACGGCAATTCTTGTCGGCGGATTCGATGCCGGGACGGCAAGGCCCTCCGGCGGAATAGCCTGCAACGGCTCTCCGAATCGTGCGCCTTTCAACCCCGGCGTGGCGTAAACCTGCATGGCGCCTGCCAGCGAACTGAGAACGATTGCTGAACCCGCGCGCCCTGCAAGCGGCGCAGTAAGCTTGATCATTTGTTTGGGAGCGGCGGAGAACCCGAAGGAGAAAGCTTCGCGCGCACCGTCCATGATTCGGATCGTGTGTTCCCCCATCGCGATGTCGCTCCGATTGAAGGAACCTTCCTGCAGGTCGCCTGCCGCGGAATCGTCGAAGATAACGCTCCCGGCCGCGATGCCGGAATTGACAATGAGTTGCGGTAATGAGGGGCGAAGCGTAAACACCACGTTGACCGGTGCCTTCGCGTTAGTGCCCAGCGTGAAAGAATGGGCGTCGGAAGCATAGCCGTCCAGGCTCGCTTCGCCTGAGTGCTCACCCGGCTTCAATGAGGTGGCGGATGGCACGATCACGCCGTCTACTTTGAAGATGGCGCCGGGTTCATTCGCCGTGAGATTCACCTTGATTGCAGTCTCGGGAACCCTAGTAGGGGGCGGCGGTGGCTTGTGGAGCAGCGAGTAAATGAGCGCGCCTGAGATAAGCAGCCCGCCTACTCCAGCAGCGGCCATCCAGAGCGGTTTCCTCGGCGCAACCGGTTTGTCCGGCTGTTTAGGCTTCGGCGGAGCTGCGGGCGGAGGAGGCGTAACGGGTGCCGGTTTAGTTTGCGGCGGCGGTGCCTCTACCGGTGGAGCTGTGGGACCAACCACCGGTGCGGTAGCTGGGGGCACCGGCACATCGGCTCGTGCGGCCGCCCGAAGAGTATTTTGCAACTGCACCAGCCGAACTTCATTCGGATGAGTTATCAGCCCTTCTTCGACCATTTTCAAAGCGCCTGGCACGTTACCTGCGCCCTGCAGGCCGCGCGCTTCAACCAGAATTCGATTAATGCTTTCTTGGCGCTTGTGTGATTCCAGCAGCGATTGCAAGCTTCGGACCACCGGATCTTCCGCGTTCAATCCCGCCGCTTCTTGTATCAGCGGTTCGGCTGTCTGCCAATCCTTACCGATAAGCTCGCGCGAACGCTCCACCAGGTGGGAAAGCAGAGCGCTTCGAACGTTGGGGTTGCGCGGGTCAAGTCGCTCGGCCTTGCGCAAAGCATCAAGCGCTTCGCTGAACTTGGACGCCGCCCACAATTCGCGACCCTCCGCCAGCAGCACGTTTGCATCGGCGCTGCGCCGGATCCCTTGTTCCGCCAGCGACTCCAGGCCTTCCAGTTCCTTGTCCTTTGGAAATTCACCCAGCGCCTCCTGGATGACGGATCGGGCTTTGGCATATTCGCCGCTGGCAAAATGGCCGTCGATGCGCTCCATCCAGTGCGCTTTAGCCTCTGCATGCGCATGCTCCTCCCGCCGCCGCGAAAGGCTCTCGACTTCAAAATCAAGGCCCGGATAAACCGGGTAGATGTTGCGCAGAATGTCCCATTGGTTAGTCGATTCACCGAACTGGCCGCGCTCTTCATACTGCCGCGCGCGCGCCACAATCGAATTCACCAGGTCGCGCCGGTCGCTGATCAGCTTCAGCGAAGATTTGAAGTGCGGCTCATGCGGGAACCGGTCGGAGGCATCCTTTATAACGTTGTATTTCTTATCCAGATCCGGCTCCGCGTCAGCCCGGCGGTTCAACTCCGCAATCGCGGCCGACTGTTCCTGCCGCTGCATCTCCTCCGCTTCCAGCTTCAACGCTTGAAACATCGGATCAGTCGGATGATTCTGAAGATACTCTTCACAGATCTTCAGAGCGCGGTCGGTGTTCTTATCTTCCAGGCTCTTGCGGCCCTCGGCGTACGCGGCTTTAGCGGCGTCGCGCTCGCTCCGCACCTGGTTGTAGAAGCTCTGATACTGAGCGTCTAACTCGGTGGTCAGCGTCTTTACTTTAGGATTACGATTGAGGTCCAGCCCGCGCTCCAGCTTACTCAGTGCCGAACTGATTTCGCCGTTCTGATAAGCCGTCCTTGCTCCTTCATACAGGCGCTGTTTCTCCTGCCGGAATTTGCTTAGTTCCTGCTCCGTCTCTTCTATTTCGGCCAGCGTCGCCCGCGCCTTGGCGTTAGTTCTGTCGATCTTAAGAATCTCCTCTAGAGCCTGCTTCGCCTGGCTGAGGAGTTGATTGTCGCGATGCTCTTCGACCAGGCGGAACCAGCCTTCTATCTGGCGCTCGCTACGCTGCCGTTCGATGTCGGCGCGCATGCCCAGGGCATCTGCGTTATTAGGATCAATGGCCAGCACTTCGTTCAGCTTCTGCAGCGCCAGTGGATGCTCCTCGCCCTGCATGCGCGTGCGGGCGTTGTCCAGCAGTTGCCGGATAGTACGCTGCCGGACTGCCTGCTCAATCTGCATGCGCAGCACCGGCATATCGGGATCGATATGGCCTTCCGATTCGAGCTCGGTCAGTATCTCCATCGCGAACTGATTGTCGCCTTCGCTATACGCCTTCTTCACGCGTTCGATGCGCGGCTGAATCTTGGAAGGGTCAAAGCGCTCGATTGGTTCGTTGCGTAAAGCCTTGATCAGAGTGTCGGCGAACTCACGGGCGGATGAAAACCGGTGCCATGGCTGCTTGGCCATAGCTTTATGAATGGTGCGGCTCAGCAGGTTATTGACCGAGCCGTTAATCTCGGATGCCGGCGGCGGGATATGCGTGCGCAGCGCGTCGAAGGTTTCGGCTTCCGTGCGCCGGGCGAAAGGCTTGCGTCCGGTAAGAGCTTCGTAACAAACCACAGCCAGCGCGAAAATATCGGAGCGGGCGGTTACCTGCGACGACATGTCCGCTTGTTCAGGCGCCATGTACTGTAAAGTGCCTTTGATGCCGGTCACCGATCGTGAATCCGCCAGGTGAGCGATGCCAAAGTCAATGATCTTGGCCGTGTCATCGTCCATGACGAAAATGTTGCTGGGCTTCAGATCGCGATGGACAAGATTTTGATCGTGCGCCGCCTGCAAACCTTTGCAGGCCTGGCACATAATTTCCACCACGCGGTCGACCGTCAACCGCTGGCTTTCGTGCTTTATGATTTGGTCGAGAGTCTTGCCGGGCAGCAACGGCATCACGAAATACGGTGTACGCTGGCCGTTCTGGCGGGATTCGCCGGTGTCTAAGATGTCAACGATGTTGGGATGAGAAATGCGCGCCAGTACTGTCCACTCACGGTCGAAGAGTTCGATTGCTCCGGCTTCGACATCGCCCCACATAGTCTTAACCGCAACGTGGCGCTTCGTGATGGAATCGTAAGCCTTGTAGACAACGCCCATGCCGCCGCGCCCCAACTCCTCAACAATGTTGTAGCGTTCACTAACTTGCGGAAACGTAGGCGGTGCTTTGGAATCTGGCATGGAAATCCCGGAACTCCCGATTTTAGTTTACAAGGCGTTTGGATGCAACGAACAAACAAGGAATGCACTGGCTTGCGTCAAAGTGCAAACGTGTGCATAATAAGACTATGGCTACTGCAGCGGCAAACCCGATGGACTTGACAGAATTCGAGGAATGGGAGGATTTCCTTAAAGAACGTTACGAGCCGGGCAAGACTGAGCAGCAGTTTCGCAATTACAAAGCGGATGCGAATCCAGTTGTCACTGAATTCTACCGGAAAAATCATGCTTTCCAAAGCTTTGATTTTGTGATGGAGAAAAAAGCGCAATACGGTACTATGCAGCGTGGT
>CAXALC010000026.1:0-16498 GCA_963969595.1 Neckera pumila
GACCAACAATGAATCTGCGTACGCTCCGTGGGTTGGCAATGATAATATCGGTAACGGCGGGAGTTCTGCCCAAATCGCTTCCCGGAAAGTAGATAGCTCCGGTTTTAATGAAGCTATTATACCGTTTTAATAAAGGTAGTCGTATATTGATGTAGGGGCACACCGCGTGTGCCCTATGCGGTTAGCCAATTTTAGTCGGTATTAGCTGGCTGAGCATTCCCATTGAATGCGGTAGTATAAATAATGGATTCCCCTGTACCCAAACGTCGCCGTAATGATCATTACCTAACTGTGCAGCAGACACTATTGGCATCACTAACAGTAATGCGATTATTAGCCAATGACCTGTGTTCTTCTTACTCATGCTGCACTACTATTTTCCTTGCTTCCATCATTTGTCCTTCCACAAAGTAGCGGCATATAAATACGCCGGTTGCAACATCACTTATGTCTAAAGTTGCCTCCCCTCCTCCTGCACCCGGCAAAACCATGCACTTTACTTTGAGACCTGTAATATCTGATATCCCTAACAAACCGGCCTGCATATAGGTAAGGTTGAGCACACCAGTAACGGGGCTTGGATAAAGCTATCGATCAGGAGGCCTCTCCAGCAATGGCAAAATAGCTATGTCACTCCCGCAGCTCACCCCAAATTCTAACAATTCACCCTCCCGCGCGGTGTTGCCCCGGCACTGAACTTTGCGCCGCTTATGAGTGCCTACCAGTCGCGGCGATTTTCGGGGATACCCTCCGTTGTCAGGAACCTTATCATCATCAATGTGATCCTTGCGGTGGTGCAGTATGTGCTCTTCAAAAGCCTGCACATTTCGCTGGCCGACTACCTCGGGCTGCACTACTTCCGCTCTGATCTGTTCCGGCCCTGGCAGCTCGTCACGCACATGTTTATGCACGGCTCACCGGGTGACCTTGAAGCTACCATCCTGCACCTCGGCTCCAATATGATCGGCCTTTGGATGCTCGGCTCCATCCTCGAAAGCCGCTGGGGGCCGCAGCGCTTCCTCATCTTTTACCTCATCTGCGGACTGGGCGCCGCGGCCTGCCAAATGGGCGTGATGAGCCTGCAGCTCGAGCCGGCCTACCAGAGCTACCAGGCCTTTGTACACAACCCAACGCTCGACCAGTTCAGCCTGTTCTGCAATCATCATGTGCATTATGGCGGCGCAAACCCCGACATCGTGGACCAGGTGGTGCGCTCGCTGAATGGCTGGGCGTCAGATCCCGGCTCGCCCTCGATGCAGAAGTTCGCCGAGTTTCATGCGCACCAATACCTGTACGGCGCGCCCTATGTGGAAGGCCCGCACGCACCCGGCCTGCTCGACGATGTGATGGTAGGCGCGAGCGGCGCGGTGTTCGGCGTGCTGTTCGCATTCGGCTACCTGCTGCCCAACCTGCAGCTCATGTTTATCTTCCCGCCCATCCCGATCAAGGCAAAATGGTTTGTGACGCTGTACGCGCTCTTTGAGCTGTATGCCGGCCTGCGCAACAGCGCGACGGATAACGTGGCCCACTTCGCACACATCGGCGGGATGATATTTGCCTTCCTGCTGTTAAGGCTATGGCGCTATCGCTTTAATGACCCGCGATTCTGAGCTAACTTTATTGAGAGCTATCATTTTCTTTTTGCAGAAAGACCCTATGAACACAGGATATCGCCGCGGCTCCTCATTCAGGATACCGGGCTATAGTGAGAATGCCGTGCTGCAGCTTGTCGCGGCTTCTTTTTTAGGCTATGTGCTGGTGAACGCCGTGGAGGTGACGCTGATTGTATTCGGCAAGGACAAGGGCACAGCTGAGGCAATGGCGTGGTCGCTGGCAGGGCTTCCATCTTTGCATCAACTGGCTTCGCACTGGTGGACGCCGTTCATCTACGGCTGGGCGCACAAGGGCTTCTGGGAGCTGCTGAGCAACATGATTTGGCTCTACACCTTCGGATCGATTGTGCAGACCCTCCTGGGTCACCGGCAGGTGATCCCGATATTTATTTATGGCCTGCTGATGGGCGCTGTGTTTTACCTCGGCATACAGCTCATTCCGGGCATCGTGGTGTCACAGAGCTTTTTGGTGATGACGGCCAGCGGCGGCGTGATGGCGATGGCCGCGGCTGCCGTGACGCTCTCGCCGCGCTACCGGTATTATCTCGGCGAAAACCTCGGCATCCCGCTGCTCGTAATTGCCGGCATATACCTCGCGCTGAATGTGGTGGGCTATGCCACCTCGCTGCCGCTGCTGGCACTGTGTGCGGGCGGTGCACTGGCGGGATGGGGCACTATCCGGCTGCTGCAGCGCGGCTACAATCCGGGCAGGTGGATGTATGGACTCGGCAGTGGCATCGGCGGCGCATTTACGCCTGACGAGGTGCGGCTGCGGGCACAGCGCAACCGTCGCCGTCAGCAAACGATACAGCTTACCCGTAAGCAGGCAGAGAAGGAAGTAACGCAGCACCGGGTGGATGAAATCCTCGACAAGATTCATCAGCGGGGCTACGAATCGCTGACGCAGGAGGAGCGCGAGATGCTGATGAAGGCGAGTAAGGAAGAAGCGGAGTAGGAGCGAATTTGCAGTAGGCAGTTTGCAATTTGCAGTGGAACCTTTGCGATGCGGGAATGGTCGGCGGATTCACTGCAAACTGCCCACTGCAAACTGCCTATTGAATACCCTTGAAGCCTTCCCTTTTTCGCCGTTTCGCCGGTGGTATCGCTTTCCTCCTGACGCTTGTCGCGGGTGGCATGGCTGCTGCTGTGCATGGCGGCATCCGTGGTGTCTCCGCTGCGCGTAAAATATCTGGCACTCTTCAGCATCACCACGCCGTTTGCGATTGCAGCGAATGCGGGCATTGCACTCTGCTGGCTCTTCCTGGCGCGGCGGAAGTGGCGTGCGGCCGTGCCGCTGCTGGCACTAGGCTTTTGCTACCGGCTCGCCGCGACGGTTTTCGCGCTGCATCCGTTTTGCCATTCAGACCTTGCTGCCGGTCCGCAGCGCATCAAGGTGATGAGCTGGAACGTGCACGGGATGGGCATCTTCGACCGCTCGCGCGGAGGAAGAGATACGGACGATAGCATCATTGCATTCATCCGGCGGCAGGCGCCGGATATTCTTTGCCTCGCAGAGTTCTATACATCATTCAACAATGCGCTGAAGCCCTACAGCACGACCATCATGCAGCGCTGCGGGTACAAGGAGTTTCGCTTTCAGTATGATAATACGCTTGGCACGAAGGTCTATCTCGGTACCGGTATCTTCTGCCGCTATCCCATCACCGGCTATAAGATGAATGCGTTGCATACCCGCTCAGACGGCCAAGTGGACGTTGTGATGCCGCAGTATGATGTGCAGTTGCCGCAAGGTCCGACGCTGCGGGTATTCTTCACGCACCTGCAATCGTTTCTGCTGAGCGACAAAGAGAAGACCTATCTCGAAGAAGTAAAGCATCAGAATGAGGATATGGGCGAGGCACGCGCCAAATCGTTTGTGCGCCGCTTCGGTGAGGCTTATGTGAAGCGCGCGATACAGGCCGATAGTGCGGCGATGATTATCGCGCGCAGCCCATACCCGGTGGTGCTTTGCGGCGATTTCAACGACCTGCCCGGCTCTTATACTTATGAGCAGATGCGCGGCAGCAAGCTGCATGATGCGTTTGCCGATGCCGGCTTCGGCCTCGGGCGCAGCTTCAACCTATTCTCCCCTACCCTGCGCATTGATTACCTGCTCTACGACCCTGCGGCACTGCGCATTACCGGTGTTCGTTCGCCGTCCACGCGCCTGTCTGACCATAATCCGGTGATCGGAAGCTTTGAGGTGTTGCCGGAATAGTGCGTGGTACCTTGGGTGTTTCAACCCTTAGAACGCGCCTCATGGCGCGTTCCTACAGGTCGTTTTGATGTCGAACCGGGATTATTTCTTTGAAATACCCTTCAAGCCGCGCCGCTATTGCATCCCAGCCGAAACGCTCCCGCATTACCGTAATGCCTTGCATCCCGGTTTTACGGCGCAGCGTTTCATCCACTAACAGGCTGACTACAGATGCCGCGAAGGCCTCCGGCACTGTCTGCATGAATGCCCCTTCGCCGGGTGCGATGCCGAGCCCCGCAAAGCCAATGTTGGAGCACACTACAGGAATGCCCATCGCCATTGCCTCCAGCACTTTATTCTGCGTGCCTGCTCCGAAACGCAATGGCGCTACCACCACGCTCGCACGGTCGTACATCGCGGCGAGGTCTTCTACAAAGCCGGTTACTTCTACGCCGTCGCCTTCCAGCGCACGCACAGATTCTACCGGCCTTTGGCCTGCGATGATGAAGCGAACGCAGGGTTTTTCTTTTTGGATGAGTGGAAGGATCTCTTTGGTAAAATAGATCACCGCATCCACATTGGGCGCGTAGTCCATATTGCCGGTGAAGAGCAGGATTGTATTATGCGCGTAATCGTGCCGGCGGGGATGAAATGTATCGAGGTCAACACCATTCGGCAGCAGGCGGATATTGCCGGCGCCATGCGTTTTTGCCAGGTAGCGCAGGTCTTCTTCGGAGCAGGTAAGCGCCAGGTCGTACGCCTTCATCACCGGCTCGAAATGCAGTATCCGCGCGGCTTCCAGCGCTTCGAAGGTCTTTCGCAAAAAGCCTCTTTCCACTTCCCGGCGGCGCTGCCAGTAGAGCGAGAAGGCATCCGGCAGGTCGAGTATACGGGGAATGTTTTTTACCCCGGCGAGGTATGGCGCCATACGCAGGTGCTGCACGTGAATGGCATCGTACTGATGCCGCTGCAGGAGCTCCTTCAAAACCCGCCGCATCACCGCATCCTGAAAGTAGAGCACCTGCACCGGCCGCGAATCCCAGGCGGCAGAAAGGCAGTGCAGCGCCGACTTCCACTTCGGCAACGCGACTAGGTGGACTTCACTGAAAATCGTTTCCAGCGTTGCGCGCGCTGCGAAGTCTTCGGCGCTCTGCGCAAACGTGAGCAGATGCAGCTCGTGCCCGCGCGCAGCCAGCCGCTTCGCGAGATGATAAATCTTCAGCTTGTCGCCGCGGTAGGGCGGGTACGGCGTGCGGTTGGCAAGGAAGAGGAGCTTCAAGAGAATTAGCCAATTCGGCAATTAGCCAATCAGCCAATTGCCATTCAGAAAGCTGTTGAAATGATGATGGGCCAATGGCGTATCTGCCATGTTCTTTACGCGGATACATAAGCACCGCCAGGCTTTTGGCGCGTATTACCGGATGATTCCGCACTCAAGCCCGATTTGTAGGTGAAGAAGCCTTCCAGACTTAGGTCTTCGTCTATCTCGGGCCAATGAATCCCATAGGGACTTATCTCGAAGTTAGCGCGCTGACGCCCGGTAGCGTGGAGCAGTCGCGTGAACCATTTCAAAGGATGTCCGACAATATGCCCGGCGTCTGTCTGAATGAACACATACTCATCGTCAAACCAGACTTTCTCGATTTTCATAAAGATTGCTGAACGATTAAAGTTGGTCACCAAGAATTTCCTTCCACTTTGCATTACTTCAGAATCTCGTGCCCCAGCTTATCGCGCTTCGTCTCCAAATACCGCGTGTTATAAGGATTGGCAGGCACCTCTATCGGCACCGTTTCCACAATCTCGATTCCATAACCCAGCAGGCCTGCACGCTTGCGCGGGTTGTTACTCATCAGGCGCAGCCGCGTAGCGCCGAGATAGCGCAGGATTTGCGCGCCTACGCCATAATCACGCTGGTCGTTTTTGAAGCCGAGGGCGAGGTTTGCCTCTACCGTATCTGCGCCTTCTTCCTGCAGCTTGTAAGCCTTCAGCTTGTTCAGCAGCCCGATGCCGCGACCCTCCTGGTTCATGTAGAGGATGATGCCTTTTCCCTCGGCCTCTACCATCTCCATCGCATGCGTCAGCTGCTCGCCGCAGTCGCAGCGCAGGGAGTGCAGGATGTCGCCGGTGAAACAGGAGGAATGCACACGCGTCAGGATCGGCTCGTCCTTATGCCAGGTGCCTTTGATGAGCGCCAGGTGATTCTCATTAGTATTCGTTTGCCGGAAGGCGACGAGCTCGAAGTCGCCGTGGCGCGTGGGCAGTTGCACGCGCACAACCTCCTCAATGAGGCTTTCCCGCTGCAGGCGATACGCGATGAGATCTTTGATGGAAATGATTTTCAGCCCGAAGCCATTGGCGATTTCGTGGAGCTGCGGCAACCGCGCCATCGTGCCATCGTCGTTCATGATTTCCACCAGCACGCCCGCCGGCTCAAAGCCTGCAAGCCGCGCCAGATCCACCGTTGCCTCTGTATGGCCCGCACGGCGCAGCACGCCTTCAGTGCGGGCGCGCAGCGGAAAGATGTGTCCGGGCCTGCCGAGGTCGTCGGGCTTTGTTTCCGGATTGATAAGCGCCTGCACCGTTTTTGCGCGGTCGGAAGCAGAGATGCCGGTGGTGCAGCCGTGGCCGCGCAGGTCCACGCTTACCGTAAATGGCGTCTGGTGGAGCACGGTATTATTTTCCACCATCAACTTCAGGTTCAGCTCCTCGCAGCGCTCTTCCGTGATGGGCGCGCAGATAAGGCCGCGGCCGTGCTTGCTCATGAAATTGATGACCTCGGGCGTCACATTCCGCGCGGCGGTAATAAAGTCGCCTTCATTCTCGCGGTCTTCGTCGTCCACCACAATCACCAGCTTGCCGGCCCGGATGTCGTCCAGCGCGGCTTCTATTGTATCTAACATAATAATGGCGCAAAGGTACGGGGCTTACACAGGGTTGCGCGGAGGCCGATAAACCCGGACGATATGACGATAGGCAAGTCCGCGTCGCAGCGTCTGGTAGCAAAGCTTCATCAGCCGCATATTTAGCGCCATTCATGCTCATGCGCCGGCAGGGCGGCCTGGCGTAGAATGCTAATACGGAAGCCGAATCCAAGGTCCCGGAGCCACAGCGCGCCATTGGACGATATTCGACAGCTGCTTCAGCATGGTGCCGTTCATGTTGGGCACAGTCAGGCCGAATGTAAACCGGCTCTGAATAAGGTCGAGAAATCCCCCTTCACAGGAAAGGCTTTTTGCGGGAAACGGTGGGTGTGTAAGGACCGGGGCTGCTTATTGATTCATGATGTCGGCCTTCGTGCTCATCGCAATGGCCGCGACCTCATCAACCAGGTCTTGCGGCACAGACAGTTCGTGCAGCGTGGCAACGAGATGTCCGGCAACGGCATCAAACTGGGCTTCGCTGATGTGCATATGCGCATGTGCAGCGCGCATGTTTTTGCCGGCGTAGTCCAGCGGCGCACCGAATGCATAGGCGAGAAACGCCTTGAGCTTACCCGACTGTGCATGCATCGGGATATTGGCGAAGAAGTGGGCGACGGTGTCGTCGGCTAGCAATTTTTTATAGAAGATGTCAACGGCGGCATTCACGGCGGGCATGCCCCCGATGCGCACAAATAATGTAGCTGGCTGGTCCATATAAGGCTGAGTATTTACAATAAGGCTGAGTATTTACAGCCCAAATTTATCCTGCGCAAAAAGCGATTTGACAGGCGGATGAGGGAACGGTCGGTACGAAATAGGAAACGGCGACTGACTGGTGAACGGAAGGATTTACTGGAAAATCCCAAACATAAAAATGCCTACCGGCGATAACCGGAAGACCTGTGTAGCGGCGATGAAAATCTAATTCTTCAGCAAATGGCTCACCTCGTCCATCCGCCTTCTGGACACGGTAACATGACTGCCATCAGTGAGCCAAAGCGTATAATCGCGGTCAACGTGACGGATGTAATCGCGGTTGACGAGGTGTGATTTATGCACGCGCAGGAAGCCATAATCGGTTAGCAGCTCCTCATACTCTTTAATAGTTCTGGACACCAGCAGCGGCGCATGTTCTTTAAAGAAAAAGCGGCTGTAATTGTTGGAGCCTTCCACGCGAATGATGTCTTTCGGGTCAAACATAAATACGCCCTCGGCAGTAGATAGCGCGAGGCGAAAGGCATTGCCGGGTTGCTGCAGGTTACGTAGCAGGTTGCTCACCAGTTCCGGCCCGGCAGGCGCCTGCATCCGCCGGATGATGTGGCGGTTGATAGCGTTCTGCAGGTCAATGATATCTATCGGCTTCAGCAGGTAATCCAGCGCAGAGAAGCGAATGGCCTTCACGGCATACTGGTCGTAGGCGGTGGTAAAAATCACATTCATACCCTGCGTGCCGGTCTGGCTCAGGAGGTCGAAGCCGCTCATGCCGGGCATCTCTATATCCAGCATCAGCAGCTCCGGCGCGAAGGTGGAAATGATGCCGGGCGCTTCATGCGGGTCGTTGCAGATACAGACCTCAACGGGCAGCGGCACGTGCTTCTGGATAAGCGTCTTCAGAATACTGCCTGCGGCCGGCTCATCATCTACAATCAATATTTTCAGCATGGTGCTTCGTGTTTTAGCGGATTAATAAATGTTCAGGCTCACGATTCGTCGTCATCGTCTTTGCCGGCCGCCAGGGTGACGACAACCTGTGTACCGGCGGGATTGCCTTCGTCGTCGAGCAGGTCGTTGATGATAACGCCCGCGCCGCCGCCGGTTTTATTCAGCAGCGCAATCCGTTGCTCGCTCAGGCTCATGCCTTTGGATGTATGCCCGTGTGGTCGCAGCTTGCCTTTCCGCAGGGCTGCGGCGGCCTCCCGGCCAATACCGTTATCCGTAATAGTGCAGATGATATTGTCGCCCTGCTCCGAGAAATGTACGTCCAGCACCTTGTCACCGCTCTTGTGCATCAGTCCGTGCCAGATGGCATTCTCCAGGTAAGGCTGCAACAGCAGGGGCGGAATGCGCACTGTCTCCACATCCAGCGGCTCATCTATGCGGATGAGGTAGCAGAAGGTATGCTTGAAGCGCAGGTCTTCCAGCGCAAGGTAGAGGTCGTACATCGCCAGCTCGTCGGTCAGCGGGATGCTGCTGTGCTCGGCATGCTGGAGCACCATGCGCAGCAGTTTGGAGAATTTGGACAGGTATTGATAGGCGGCCGTCGTGTCCTCGCGGATCACCAGTTCCTGAATGGCATTCAGACTGTTGAAGAGAAAGTGCGGATTCATCTGCGTACGCAGCGCCCGTGATTCCAGCTCGGTCATCTGCTGCCGCACCGATGCTTTAAGCCGGATGGCCGCAATGCGGCGGCGTACCAATGCCGTAACGATGCCGATAACCAGGAGCAGCGCCAGCCCGCTCGCCCACCAGGTTTGCCAGAAGGCAGGATGAATATAGAAGGGCGCCGACACTGATTCCATTACCGTCCGTCCGTCCGGGCGGAGCGCGCGCACCTGGAAGCTGTACTGTCCGGGCGGCAATGCGCTGTATGCGGCCTCGCTGTGCTCATCGTCCGCCCATTCGGCTTCCAATCCATCCAGCCGATACTGTACGCGGATGCTGTTGTAGGCCTTAGTGTAATCCAGCAATCCGTACCGGAAGACAATCCGGTTGTCGCGGCGTGAAAGCCGCTGCAGGAACGGATCCTGCGGCCCTGCAACCTGCCTCCCATTTACCAGTATTTCATTGATGAGGAGCTTCGGGAGAATACTGCCTTCATGCAGATATTCTTCCGGACGAATGCGTAGCAGCTTGTTTCCTGCATGGAAGTAAAGTGTGCCGTCGGCAGTTTTCAGGCAGCTGCCAAAGGCATCCATGTACGTCGCGTCGCGAAACTTCATCGCGTTGCGGAAAACATCTGCTGTCGCATCGTACCAATCCACGCCGCCCAGTGAGCCCACCCAGACGACGCCGGCATTATCAGTGACGACACTGTAGGTGAAGTTTCCTGCCAGGCCGTTAGCCGTTGTGAAAATGTGCGCTTTCTTCTCTGCGATGTTGTAGCAGACCAATCCGTTTTGCGATGTCACCCAGAGATTGCCCTTGCCGTCGTCGGTCATGTCCCTTGAGTTGGCAAAGGCAAACCCTTCTCTGGCTACTGCTTCCCGGAATCGAAGGGTATCTGTACGCCCGGTAGCAATCTGCTGGCGGATAATATCAAAGCTGTTGTGGAGGAAATACAGGATGCTACCGCTGCGGGATATGCATGCCTGCTTCATGTAGCCATCGGCAACGTACTCGCTGGTACGGCCGTCGCGCGCTATCCGCGTAATCATGCCATCCCCGTATTTCTCATACCGTATACCAATGGATTCGTAGGCCCATATCGCATCCCTCTTGCGATGAAATCTTTCCGGTGCTGTTATCATGGCAAGAGCATCCTCGTTACCGGAATCCCGACGGTGATCAAGTCCGTCCGGAAGCATTGCCGCATTGTAGCTGCTAACTCTGCTAAGTGGCGGAACGACGCTCTCGGTAATGCGGTCACTGTCCGTGTTGACATTGAAACGGGTGCCGTTGCTAAACGGGATTCTCAGCCTGTTGCGGCCATCGTAAGACATGACACCAGATCCATAAACCAGCTTCATAAAATCAGGGGCATCGCTCAGGCGAAAGAGTTTCAGACCACTGCCGTAATAGTCGATCACGTCGGCCCCCTCATCGGTGGTTACCCACATATGATGCTGGTAATCCTCGCAGAGACTGGTGATGTAATTGCTTTGAATGAGCTTGCTGCGCGCCTCATATCGGATAGGCGTAAATTTTCCGTCAGCAGGATTAAACAATATTAGTCCGCCGTGGCGAAATCCCATCCAGATAGTGCCTTTGTAATCGCAGGCTATCGAATAACAGCATGGCCAGGCGCCTTTTGGCCGTTGGAAGGCAAAGGTGTCTGCGGCTCCCGTCGCAGGCTGAAACCGTATCAGTGTAGTCGCGTTTGCCACGAAATAAATCCGTCCGGAATCATCCATGCACATATCGCTGCCCGCTCCGCCGGTTCCCCGCTCGTTGCTGTAGAATGGATAGGTGCTGTTGTACCTGTGTGTAAATGAGTGTGTACGATAGGAATAATACGCCGGCCCCAGAGCAGTTGAAATCAGAAACCCCTGCTGGTTTCCTAAGCCCTGATGGTAGCCGGTTACGGTAGACGGAACGCTTGTGTCACTCTGGCCGTTGGAGTAAACATGATATACTCCGGAGGCAGGCATAAGCCGGAAGAGCGCCACATCCGATGATACCCATATGTAGTGTTCCCGGTCTTCAAAAACGGCGTAGATGTACCCGAGATTGAGGGACGAGTCAGCGCCGGTCTGCAGCCGGTAGTGGCGGATAATACCGGTAGCAGGATTCATCTTATCCAGGCCGCCGGTCGTTCCGATCCAGATATCGCCCGCGCCATCTTCATACAGCGTATGTATCTCTGCACCGCTCAGCGACAGCGAATCCTGGCCAACACGTGCGTAGCGCCGGATGCGTGCGCCCTGATGCTGATATAAGCTGTTGTAGGAGCCGAACCACATATAGCCATTGTGGTCGCGAATGATAGTGGTCAGCGCATTGCCTGTCAGACCATTCTCCGTGCCGATGTGGTAGCTCGTCTGCGCAATTCCCTGAGTACAGGCCATACAGCAGGATATCAGCAGTGCTGTAAACCATAACCGGCTATGAAATAAAAAAACGCGCAACAGGCAGCAAGGAATTGAATGGCTTAAAAGTAAGTCCCGCAGGGAACCCCGCCTTACCATTGCCTCATTCAAAACGGCCGCATCCTCATTGAAGCCCGTTTAGCGGCAGAGTGAATGCACATTTACGTAGCGGGCTTTGCAGCAGGAGCTGTATTCCGCTTTTACGCCAATACGCCTCCCGTTATGGATATATCAGATCTCAGCAGCAAGCTGCATGAAATTCGCCAGGAGCTGCGCCGGCTGGGCCTGTGGCAGCAGCACGTACCACAATGGACGAGCCGGTATGAAGCGATGCCCGAATGCAGCGGCGTGACCTTTCTCGCATGGCTGCAGCATGTGTATCTGCCTAACAAAAGCTATCACGGCCAGCTGTCGTCCGCCGATTTTATTGCGCCGCAGGCGATGGCTTTTCTGGAAGGGGTACCAGATAAAGGCAGGCTGCTGCAGTTGCTGGTGGAGCTGGATGCGCTGATTTAAGGAGTTGCAGTACTTACCTGTCGTAACAAGTCTGTGATACCAAATAGCCATCGGTATCATGGCGCTGCCTGCGGCCCGGGCTATCCGTTGCAAAGCCTGCCCTGAACTTGTTTCAGGGTCCTCGCGGCAGCCGCACAGGGCTCTGCACTACGGGCTTGGAGCCTGCCCTGAGTGCAGCCGAAGGGCTACTATCCCTAGCGCGGGGTACCGGACATCCAAAGTCTTCACGGCGAAGCGGTATGACAGGGCAATTGCTTGTTTTTGCACTGAGGCAACGCAACAGTCCGCCGTTGCATAGCCCAGCCACGCCGCTTCCTCATCAGGCGTTTTTGCAGCATCACTGCGGCGACACCTTCGTCCTGCAAACAACAAAAAACCTGCAAAAAAACACAGCCATGCAAACAGCCACAACAACCAATCAATTTGACAAGCAGATTTCCTGGATTAAATCATTCGTAGCAAGCCCGTCCGGCTCCGCCCAGGACTGGAAGCAATACGATACACTCTCTAAAGAGCTGGGCGGCCTGCTGCACAGCGATAGCGTAACCGATGCTGAGCGTGACGCATTGAAGAACGCGCTTGCGCCGGCCATGACCAATGAGACCCTGCAGGGCCATGTGCTCAACAAGCCGCATGGCTATGCCGGCGATTACGAAATCATCGACCGCTTCTATACCTTTTATACCGCGCCCGATGAGCGCCTGGCGAAGTGGGATCATTACCTGCACAATTTCGCAGCAGTAAAGGCTGTGCGCAACCGGAAGGCCTATATTAAAGAGGTGCTGAGCGCGAAGATGGCGGCGCAAGGCAGCGCGGATTTCACTATGCTCAACCTCGCAAGCGGACCGGCGCGCGACCTGTACGAGTTCTTCAGCGAGCATCCGGATGCGCCGCTCCGGGCTGAGTGCATTGACCTGGATAAGGATGCCATCGGCTTTGCGAAGAAGCTGCTCGGGAATTTCAGCAGCCGCGTCACCTTTCACAATAAAAACATCCTGCGCTTTACGCCGCAACAGCAGTATGACCTGGTATGGTCGGCAGGGCTGTTTGACTACTTCAACGACGATATTTTCAAGCGCCTCATCACCCGGTTCCTCCGCGCGGTGAAGCCCGGCGGCGAGCTGATCGTGGGCAACTTCTGCACCACCAACCCGGACATCCAATACATGGAGCTGCTGGACTGGATGCTCCACCACCGCAGCACGGAAGACCTGATCCGCCTGGCGATGGATTGCGGCGTGGCGCGTGAAGCGATTACGGTAGATAAGGAGCCGGAAGGCGTCAACCTGTTTATCCGCATTGCGGTAAGCTGATCACACTGCACCGCTCTTATTTAACGGCAACGAAAACCATTAAATAGATAAGAGCCGCCGCTGTCTCATTCGCCCGTTGGACGCTGGGCCTGCTCCGCCATCTTTACATCAGAAACGAACAATCATTCTTTTAACCAACCAAAACAAACAACATGAAAAAACTGACCAACGTGGAAACACAATCCATCAACGGCGGCGCCATTTGCTCCAACTAAGCCGACCGTCTCAACATCCATTTCCTAACCAACAAAAACAAAGCAACATGAAAAAGCTTACAAGCGCTGAAACGCAAAGCATCAATGGTGGCGCGATCTGCTCTAACTAAGACCGCTATCTCAACACCTATCATTTAACCTTCAAAAACAAGCACCATGAAAAAGCTAACAAGTACCGAAACGCAAACCGTAAATGGCGGCGCGTTCACCAACAACTAAGCGCCTTCAATTATCGAAGTCTCTTCCAGCCCGGCCTTTGCGCCGGGCTGTGTTGTTTTCCGGCAATGAATGCTTTGCCGTTCACCCGGTCAGAACGCTTCTGTCAAGCAGATTCTGCCTTTCCCTAAATGAGAATGACCGTTCGTGAGTTGGCAGACTGTATCCCTGCGCCGGCGTGCATTCTTTGCATACCGAAGCAGTCAAAACGCCTCGATTAATCAATCCCTCTTAAAACTTTAAAACGCATTCATTATGCATCAAACAACCAACGATAATCAACGCGCTCACCGCGTGGGAATGATTGTCCCCAGCTCCAATACGACGATGGAGACAGAAATCCCGGAGCTGATGCGTCGGCAGAGCATCCGTTCCGGCGCCGCATTCACCTTTCACTCGGCGAGGCTGCGGCTCCTGCAGGTAACGCCCGAAGCCCTGCAGGCCATGAATGCCTGCGCTACAGACGCGGTAGATGCGCTCTGCGATGCGCAGGTGGACTGCATGATGTATGCCTGCCTGGTAGCGGCGATGCACGGCGGCCAGCAAAGCATGGAAGATACCGCTTCGCGACTGGGTAATCATGCGCTGAGCAATGGCAACCTCGGCCCGGTTATTACCAGCGCAGGCGCACTCGTGAATGCGCTGAATGCGCTGTATATCGGGCGTGCGGCGATGATTACACCTTATAAAAAAGCACTGACCCAAAAAGTGGCAGATACTCTGGGCGAATATGGTATTGAAATCACGCAGTCGCACTCGCTGGAAGTGGTGGACAATGCTGCGGTTGGCAGGCTTGACCCGCAGAATCTTATCGGCATCGCCGCCAGCATGGATCTTTCCGGCGCTGACGCGCTCATCCTGTCGGCATGTGTACAGATGCCATCGCTGCCTGTTATTGAAGAGGTAGAGCAGATGCTTGGCATGCCGGTGATCAGCGCGGCTACGGCAACTGCCTTTACGCTGTTGCAAAGCCTCGGTATGAAGCCTGCCATCTTCGGCGCCGGTCAGCTGTTGCAATCAGGCTCATTCATCAACACCAAATCCCAATCCCATAGCTATGCAGCTCATTAATATCAGCCATCCCGACACTATAAAGCTGGCGACCAAAGAAATACATCACCGGCCGGTACTGGTTCAGTTTCCCAGCGTATTTGTGCTGCTGGCCGCACCGACGGCAAAAGGTGCGCAACAGCTCAACGACCTGAAGATTCGCCAGGATGGCAAGAACTACGGCACCGCCATTGGCAGCCTGAAGAAGTTCATCAGTCAGGCTAATCAATCCGCATTACCTCAGGCATTCAATACAGCCGCACAGTTCAAAGCATTGCAGGGTACGTTCATCAGGCTGCCTTTTCGCGAGCCGGACTTCCATTCCTACACGATTCGCAATGGCACACACCAGGGACTACTGCTTGGTGGGGCATACAACCGGCTGTTCCGCAGCATTGAAGATTCCTTTGAGCCATATCCGCCCGAAGACATCTGGAACGGAAAAAATTATTGCGCGCCCCCTCTGCACGAGCTGCAATATCAGTGGCCACCCGGAAGGCTCTATCGTTGCCATAGACAAAGCATTGGCATTCGCGCAGGAGCGGGGCGCACAGCTTTTCATCACCAATAGCAAACCGGCCAAAGAGCTGGGCTCCTATCCCATATTCGGCTTTGAAAAGGACAAGGTGTCTATTCACCGCGAGGGGCCGGGGCTGGCGGGCTTTAAGGAGCAGATACCGGCAGCGCTGCGTGGGTGGTGATGTGTAAGGACGCCTGAGTTATCGCATTGCTGCTTCCAGCAGCTGTTATAAGCGTTGCATTATGTGTGCGGAGCGGCACATGTCGGCGCGAAGTCTTTCCGGACGAGGGACTTGTTGCCGAACATCACATTGTGCGGAAAAAGCGCCCTGACGCGGCATCGTAAAGTCCGCTCTACTCAGCCTGTCTAAACCTTCAGGAAGCGGCTGCCTCATTTATAAATTTAAAGCCGATGCCGTGGATCGTCTGTAGCTCTACGCCCGGCTGGTCTCTCAGATGCTTGCGGATTTTGGTGATGAACACATCCATCGAGCGTCCGAGAAAATAATCTTCCTTGCCCCAGACGTTGAGCAGGATTTCCTCGCGCTTCAGCACTTTATTGGGGTTTAGAGCCAGATAGCGCAGCAGGTCGGCCTCGCGCTGTGTAAGCTGCTGGCGCACCTCGTCGTTGGAGAGCAGCAGGTCGTTGAAGTTAAAGTTGAGCGTGCCGATCTTAATGTCGTTCGGCGCACCATCGTCCTTCTTTTTTGTGCGCTTCAGGAAGACCTCGATGCGCAGCAGCAGCTCCTGCATATTGAAGGGCTTGGTGATGTAGTCATCCGCACCGCTCTGGAAACCGGAGATTTTGTCTTCGTCCATGTTCTTGGACGTGAGCAGCAGGATGGGAACCGTCTCATTCTTCTTGCGAATCTGGCCGGCGAGCCACAACCCGTCGCGCTTGGGCAGCATCACATCAAGCACGCAGATGTCGAAGTTGTGCTTCATGTAGAGCTGCCAGCCGGTCTCACCGTCAGGCGCATGAATGACCTCGTAGCCGGAAACCTCGAGGTTGTCCTTTACTACAAATCCGAGCGTGGGGTCATCTTCAACCAGCAGGATTTTGGCTTTAGAGGCCGGCATGGCATTGTTGGTGGTATTGTCTGGCATGGTGGAATGATGTGGTGATTGATATCGCTTAGGTGGTGCGCGTAAGGTAAGTGTAAAAACACTTCCTTTATTCAATTGGCTTG
>CAXALC010000033.1:0-17168 GCA_963969595.1 Neckera pumila
TGCCCTCGTTTGCCACAGGCGACTCTGCAAGCGGGATGAACGGCCATTTCGCCTTCAACAACCCCGTAGCTGATTATCCGGATGAGGTGCAAGGCCCGAAGCTTGCCTTTCGTCCTAAAGTGGATTTCGCCATCATCCTGCCGGCAACCTTATGGACGATATACGCATTCCCCAAAATCTACGATAAGCCCAATATCGACTCCGCAACCGTTGCAGGCCTGAAGAAAGAAAGTGTTCCCGCTTTCGACCGCTGGGCCGTGCGCTCCTCCGACAAGGCGGATGCAGCCAGCAACATCCCGTTTTACACATCCATTCCTTACCCGGTCGTGCTGATGGTTGATAAGGATATTCGCCATGATGCAGGCCGGGTATATGGCTTATACTGGGAAGCGATGGCCATTACAGGATTGCTTTACACCGGCGGCGATTACTTCATAGACCGCTACCGGCCGGAAGTATATGATGACAGCAAGCCTATCAGTGAGCGCACGAGCGGCAATGGTAAGAATGCATTTTTTGCGGGGCACGTTGCGCTGGTAAGCACCGCGACTTTTTTCACCGCGAGCATCTATGACCAATATCACCCGACGGATGGCAGGAAGTGGATTTTTTATGGCATCGCCACTGCTGCGACGGGTACTACGATTTACCTGCGGCACGTGGCGGGCAAGCACTGGCCGAGCGACCTGCTCGTGGGTACGATTGTAGGCGTGGGCAGCGGGATGCTGGTGCCGCGGCTGCACCGCTATAAGCCGGGCAAGGTGAAGCGCACATCGTGGATGCTTTCGCCGACGATGGGAGAGGGGTATGGTTTGGCAGCGACGTGGCGGTTTTAATGGAGAAAGGCTTTCGTAATTTTGATGAAACAGAACTGCTATGATGGTCGTAACCGACGAAATGATTGCACAGGCAGCGAGCGCTAATAAGGATCTGAAGATGGAAATGGCTGTGGCGCTGTATGCTTCGCAAGTGTTTGACCTGAGAATGGCTGCTGAATATGCCGGTGTTTTTCCATGGATGAAATTAGCAGCGGAGATAAAAAAGCGCGGCATCGAGCCATGGGATGCAATAACCGCAGAAGATTTTGAAGAAGACCTCAAGACAATCAATAAATACTTCCGCCTCCGGTGATAGTCGTCAGCGATACGTCGATTCTGAACTATGCCGTGAAGATTGGCTGTGTCGCGCTGTTGCAACAGCTTTTTGGTGAGGTCATTATTCCGGCTGCTGTCAGGAATGAGATGATCGCTGCCGGCGACGAGGATCTGCGCAGCTTACTCCGGCTGAGCTGGCTGCGTACTCAAACGCCCACGAATAGCATGTTGGTTGCTGAACTGCATATCCATATAGACCTGGGCGAGTCGGAAGCTATTGCGCTCGCCTTAGAGCTGGCGGCAGACTTCCTGCTCATAGATGATGGTCGTGGACGAAAGCATGCATTGAAGCATGGTTTGAATATAACCGGCCTGCTCGGCGTTTTTTTGCTGGCGAAGAAAGCGGGAATCGTTCCACGGATATATCCGCTCATCGAAAAATTACTGAATGAAACCGACTTTCGCGCCGACAACACGCTCGTGAAAAAAATCTTAGTCCTCGCGGGCGAAGCGTCGCGCTCCTAAAACGAATACATGCTCCAGAACGAATCCATCCCTTCTTCACGCAAGAAAATCATCGTCCTCGGTTCGGGCCCCAACCGCATCGGGCAGGGCATCGAGTTCGACTACTGCTGCACACACGGACTGCTTGCGCTGAAGGATTGCGGCTACGAGGCCATCATGGTCAACTGCAATCCGGAGACGGTGAGCACCGACTTCGATATTGCCGACAAGCTCTACTTCGAGCCGGTGTATTGGGAGCACCTCTGGGAAATCATCGAGCATGAGCAGCCCGACGGCGTCATCGTGCAGCTCGGCGGACAAACGGCGCTGAAGCTGGCGAAGAAGCTGCATGAGCGCGGCGTCAAAATCATCGGTACTTCGTTTGATGATATGGATATCGCCGAAGACCGCGGCCGCTTCTCGGATACCCTTAAAGAACTCGGCATTCCTTATCCCAATTACGGCACCGCCTACACCACCGACGAAGCTATCGAGGTAGCCAAAGTGGTGGGCTATCCCGTGCTCGTGCGGCCAAGCTATGTGCTCGGCGGGCAGCGAATGCGGATTGTGATTAATGACGAGGAACTGGAGAAAAGCGTGGTGAGCCTGCTGAAGCATTTACCCGGCAACAAAATTCTCATAGACCACTTTCTCGACCGCTGCCAGGAGGCAGAAATCGATGCGATCTGCGACGGCGAGGAGGTGCACATTATGGGCATCATGGAGCACATTGAGCCGGCGGGCATCCACAGCGGCGACTCGCACTCGGTGCTGCCTGTCTTTAACCTCGGGCCGATTATCGTGGACGAAATGGTGGAGATCGCCCGGAAGATTGCGCTGCGACTCAATATCCGCGGGCTCATCAATATCCAGTACGCAATCAAGGACGGGCAGGTGTTCGTGATAGAAGCCAATCCGCGCGCGAGCCGCACGACGCCCTTTATCGCGAAAGCGTACGGCGTGCCTTACCTCAACATTGCGACGAAGGTGATGCTCGGCGAACGGAAGCTGAGCGATTTCGACATCGTGCAGAAGCTGGAAGGCTTTGCCGTGAAGGTGCCGGTGTTTTCGTTCAATAAATTCCCCGGCGTGCGCGCGGAGCTTGGGCCGGAGATGAAGAGCACGGGCGAGGCGATACAATTCATCAAGACGCTGCGCGACCCGTGGTTCCGGAATTTATATAAGGAGCGGAGCATGCACTTGTCGAAATAAGAGAAACGTCGTTATCATCCTGCCGCACCGTGATATGGAATTTTAGATTGTCGTTCATCACTCGCTCCTCTGCTACTATGTAAAGTCCAAAAGGCTATTGTACTTTTTTACGCCATTAGATTCCCTTTTATGCTGAAACGCGCGTTGATCCTTTGCTCGCTGGCAGGAGCTTGTGGAATGGCTCACGCACAAGCAGATTTTTCGGATAGTACGTTTACCGACAGTGTCAGCTTTCTGAGAGAACAAGTTGTGCCGAAAGAGGCATTATTCAAGCGCGATACTTTGACATTTGAGCGCGATACTTTTTTGAAATGGGCGAATTTTTATCAAACCCAATTCGGACAGCCGGTAGTATTTTCTGATAACATTTTTCACAGCCGGGCAGAATTTGCCGATGCTGTCTTCCGGGGAAAGGTAACATTCGACGGCTCTACCTTCCTGGAAGGCGGAAACTTCGTGGGAACGCGTTTCGAAAAGACGACTGATTTTTCATTCGTAAGCCTGCCCGATGGCGCCTGGATGAATTTTCAGGGCGCGCAGCTCCCCGATACCATCAACTTCGCCAACCTCATCAAGCCAAAGGCAGAGATAAATCTGCTTGAAATAGCTTTCGACCCCACCCGTTTCGGTAAAGGCGGTAATGGCCACCGGTACAATATCATCCTCTACCAATCCGATATCTCAAAATTCCGTCTTGATTATAACTATTTCCGCCTTTTACCAATAGAAGATCAGGATGGTAAAGAGCTTACCCGCGACGAAGGAATTGCACTCTACGAAGAGCTCCTGACCAACTTCAAAGACCACCGGCAGGAGGTAAGCGCCGAAAAGCTTGACATCGAGTATCAGCAGTACAAGTGGAGCACAAGTCCGTGGTACACGAGCTGGCTTGGCATAGTAGCGGACAAGTGGTGGCAGTTTGGCTACGCCAGGCACCGGGTATTCGGATGGACGGCGCTGTTGCTCATGTTTTTCACACTCCTCACTCTGCCTATACTACCCTTCCTGCAAAAGAATATCTATCCGCTGGAGCCGCTCACCAGGAAAGAAGAAACCGACGGGCACCCCTACCAGGGCCTGCGCCGGCTGTGGTATTCATTCGTCTATACAGGCACCCTCTTCTTCAAGCTCTCGCTCGAAACAAAGAACATCTGCTTCGACTCCCGCCTGCGAAATATCCTGGGCACCATCTTCGTGCTGGTGATGTATATGACCGGGATCGTCTGCCTCGCCTATATGGCCAACTTCGTGCTGCAGAGGTAATGGAGCATCCTGATGAAGATTGCTGCGCAGCTTGTCTTCGGCGATGCCGCGACTGCAAACACCTTGGCGACAACGATGCGGCTAACAGGTTGAATCCGGCGTTATCAGAGGATACGCTGCGGCACAGGATTTAAAGCAGTCCTGATACATGCCCGCCGCTCTTGCCCCTAATCAAAATACCGCGTTCGTGCTCCAGGTGCATAAGCGGCTGGAGAAGGTCTATGGCAGCGGCATCAAATATTTCCATGACCTCGACCCGCTTAGCGAGCTGGTGTCTTCCCTGCTTTCGCACCGCACGAAAAACAGCCAGTCGGCCATAGCCTATGCAAATCTCATTGACACGTTCGGCTCGTGGGCGGCCGTGCGCGACGCGTCAACTATAAATGTGGAGCAGGCTATTCAGCCATGCACCTGGCCCGAGCAGAAAGCGCCGCGCATTCAGCAGGTGCTGCGCGACATCACGGAGCAGCGGGGCGGCTTATCGCTGGATTTTCTGGGTGAGATGACCGCGGTTGACGCGCGGGAATGGCTGGAAACATTGCCCGGTGTAGGGCCAAAGACCAGTGCGGCTGTGCTGTCGTTTTCCACGCTACGCGGGAAGGCGCTGCCTGTAGATTCGCACCACTTCCGGGTGGCGGCAAGGCTGGGCATCATCCCTGAAAAGATCGGCGAAGGCAAAGCAAACCGTGTGCTGGAGGCCCTGCTGCCGGAGGCATTCACCGCGCAGGATGTTTACGACAACCACCAGCTCATGATGAAGCACGGCCAGCAGGTATGCTTCCATCACCGTCCCGACTGTGCGCATTGTGTGCTCCCCGACATTTGCCCGACGGGCCGGATGCGCCTGAAGAATAGCTGACTTGTGCCGTCCTGAAAACGCGGGCCCGACATAGAGCAGAAACCAGCACAACCTTGAAAATCCAAAGTTGTACTTTGGATTTTCAAGGTTAGATTCGCACTGTGATCAGGCGTAATCTGGAATCGTCAATACAGGAAAGACTTCAGTTGATGCCCGCTGTGGCTTTGTTAGGTCCGCGGCAGGTAGGCAAGACGACGCTCGCACGAAAGCTTGCCGGCACAAAAGAACAGTCTATTATCCTGGACATGGAACGACCTGCAGATATCCAAAAGCTGGCCGACCCCATGCAGTACCTGAGCCGGCATTCCGGTAAATGTATCGTGCTGGATGAGGTACAGCGCATGCCGGAACTGTTTAGCATCCTTCGCCCGCTGATAGACGAAGACCGGCGGCCCGGCAGGTTTATCCTCACAGGCTCTGCCGCTCCGGCTCTGGTGCAGGGCATATCTGATTCGCTGGCCGGGCGCATCTCCTATTTAGAGCTGACGCCAATCGGATTGAGTGAGCTTAATGGGGGCATTGCACCCGAGACCCACTGGTTTCGCGGTGGTTTTCCGCAGGCGCTGTTGGCTCCAAATAATGAAGCCGCCAAAATATGGCTGGACGATTATTTACAGAGCTATATCCAACACGACTTCAACGAGCTTTTCGGCGTTGCCTTTTCCCCGGTGCTTGTCGGTAGATTCTGGCGCATGATTGCGCACAATCATGGCAGCATTTGGAATAGTGAAGCGTACGCACGCAGTCTCAGCATCAGCGCGCCAACAGTGCTGCGCTACCTGGAATATCTGGAAGGGGCCTATATGCTGCGGCGCCTTTTGCCCTGGTATGTCAATACCGGCAAGCGACTCGTGCGCAGCCCGAAGGTTTACGTGCGCGATTCGGGTTTATTGCACGCGCTGTCGGGCATTGGCGATGTAGAGCACTTATTTGGCAATACCCTTGTCGGACTGTCCTGGGAAGGCTATGTCATCGAGCAGATTTGCCAGGTGCTGCCGCGTTCTGTGCTGCCTTATTTCCTGCGTACGCACGCGGGCGCCGAGGCCGATCTTGTACTGGTGAAAGGCGAGAAGCCGGTGCTTTGCGCCGAAATCAAGCTGAGCAATTCCGCAAAGCCGTCACGGGGATTTTATGAGTGCATCAAAACGCTCGATGCGCCCAGGGCGTGGTGCATCTTTCCTGCTACTGAGCATTACCCGATGGGACAGGGTGTGGAAGCGATTTCGCTGGCGGATGCGGTAAGGGAAGTGCAGGAATTGTAGCGAACGAGCACAGGTGGGTTCAGGATTTTGCAGAAGTTACGCAAAACATACCGCATATGATCACGATAATTTGCGTTCTGCGTAAGTGTCCTGTATTGATTCTGAACGGCATTCTTACTCGCTGAAAGGTATCAATGGGTAAACACTAACCGGCGATCCCCCGCCGGCTTTCAGCCGGCGCGGCAGAAGGGGTAATTATTTGCCTGCCACGCCGAAAGAAAATTTGCGGGCGAAGCTCACGACGCTTATTTTTGCAGCCCTTTGGAAAAAAGGAACCGGTCTAGTTCTTTATTTAGCGTATCCGAAAAATAGCGCCGTTTCGCCGTCCGGAGCAGGTTTCAATACCGCTCCGCGTTGCGCGAAGCAGCCGAAAATACATTGAGCAGCCGCTTTAGCTCAGCTGGTAGAGCAACTGATTTGTAATCAGTAGGTCGCTGGTTCGATTCCGGCAAGCGGCTCTTTTAGAGAGATAAAAGACTTTAGACAAAAGACAAAAGAGTATAGTATGCTTCGGCAATTCTTTTGTCTTTCATCTTTCTGCTTTTGTCTCAGTTCCGGGCAGTTGGCCGAGTGGTTAAAGGCGACAGACTGTAAATCTGTTCTCTTACGAGTACGGAGGTTCGAATCCTTCACTGCCCACGTTTTTAAGTTTGCAATAAGCAGTTTGCAGTAGGCAGCTTCTCCCAAATACGGAACTGCAAACTACTCACTGCAAACTGCTTACTAAACAAGCGGGAGTAGCTCAGTTGGTAGAGCGATAGCCTTCCAAGCTATAGGTCGCGGGTTCGAGCCTCGTCTCCCGCTCTTTGGAAATGTGCTAATTAGCCAATATGCTAATCTGCTAATGATACAGCATCTGTTGTCTCAAATTAGCACATCGACATATTTGGCACATCAGCAAATTTTCAGCTGTTGTAGCTCAGTGGTAGAGCACTTCCTTGGTAAGGAAGAGGTCGGCAGTTCAATCCTGCTCAACAGCTCACATCAGAATGTGCTCATTAGCCAGTATGCTGATTTGCTAATGGCCCGGATTTCCGGTTTCAATTATTAGCAAATCAGCACATCAGCGGGTTAGCACATTTTCCGTACTTTCGCACCCGCAAAAAGGCAATTACACTTTTTAAACCAAACAAAAAATGGCAAAAGAGACGTTCAAGCGGGAGAAACCGCACGTAAACATCGGCACCATCGGCCACGTGGACCACGGTAAGACCACGCTGACGGCTGCCATCACAACGGTACTTTCCAAGAAAGGCCTCGCAACGGTAAAAGGCTACGATGAAATTGACGCCGCACCTGAAGAAAAAGAGCGCGGTATCACCATCAACACGGCACACGTAGAATACGAAACAGTTGCCCGCCACTACGCGCACGTTGACTGTCCCGGCCACGCCGACTATGTGAAGAACATGATCACCGGCGCTGCGCAAATGGACGGCGCTATCCTCGTGGTAGCCGCCACCGACGGCCCGATGCCCCAGACGAAGGAGCACATCCTGCTCGCCCGTCAGGTAGGCGTTCCCCGCATCGTAGTGTTCATGAATAAGGTGGACCTCGTGGAAGACCCTGAGCTCCTCGAGCTCGTAGAGCTGGAAATCCGCGAGCTGCTCGCCAAGTATGAGTACGATGGCGACAATACCCCCATCATCCAGGGCTCCGCAACCGGCGCGCTCGCAGGCGATGCCAAGTGGGTAGGCAAGATCGACGAGCTGATGGATGCTGTGGATTCCTACATCCCGCTGCCTCCCCGCCCGATCGACCAGCCCTTCCTCATGTCTGTGGAAGACGTGTTCACCATCACCGGTCGCGGTACTGTAGCTACGGGCCGTATCGAGCGCGGCATCATCAAGGTGGGCGACAACGTAGAAATCGTTGGCTTCAACGAAGCGCCGCTCACCTCTACCTGCACGGGTGTAGAAATGTTCAAGAAGCTCCTCGACCGCGGCGAAGCCGGCGACAATGCTGGCCTCCTGCTCCGTGGTATTGAAAAGGCGCAAATCCGCCGCGGTATGGTTATCTGCGCTCCCAAGACTATCACGCCCCACACCGATTTCAAGGGTGAGGTGTATGTACTGTCGAAGGAAGAAGGCGGCCGTCACACACCGTTCTTTCAGAAGTACCGCCCGCAGTTTTATTTCCGCACAACGGACGTAACCGGCGAGTGCCAGCTTCCTGAAGGCGTTGAGATGGTAATGCCTGGTGATAACGTAAACCTGACGGTAAAGCTCATCGCGCCCATCGCGATGGAGAAGGGCCTGAAGTTCGCCATTCGTGAAGGTGGCCGTACGGTAGGCGCCGGCCAGGTGACGGAAATTCTGAAATAAGTGAATAGTCAGTGGTGAGTAGTGAATGCTCACCGCTTTTTAGAGAAACAGCCACTGCGGATGCGGTGGCTGTTTTGTTTTTGTGGATATTTGAATCATGAATAGATCCGGACTGCTTCCTGCGCTTCTTTTGCTGGCATTATCTGCTAAAGCAAGTGAGCCGGATTCAATGCAGGTGCACATTCCGGACATCACCTATCGCGCGCTCGATTCGATTATTCGAAACTCCGAGTACACCGGTATTTTCTTTTGGTCGGGATGGTGCAGCGGGTGTGCGGCCCGGTTTCCGCAGCTGGTGGAGACCGCGCGGGGAATGAAGAGCATCGCCTTTTACAGCGTCAACGATCCCGACACGCGCCCGTTTGCGCCGAGGAAGCGCTTCGACTATCCCGATGTGCTGAAAGGCTATTACCGGATCCAGCGCTATGGGCGGAAACCTGCTGTAGCGATTAATGATTATACGCAGCAGCGCTACTTTCTTTGGTATTATACCCGGCGAACGAATCGTAACGAGCTAAGGCAAACACTCAGCTTCCTGCTGCTCAATAAAAAGGGCGAAGCGGTTTATGCAAGCAGGAGTAATGTCACCGTCGATTCTGTAAAAGCAGCACTGGCAGGATACCGGTAGATGTTATGCCTTGTTTTCTGTGAACGGGCGTGCTGTTGCCGCGGAAATAACGAATGCGGCCGGGGTTGTCTTGTTTTCAGATTTTTTTTGCCGGCTGTAGGTTCGCTATTTGGCTGCCGTTGCGACGTGTAGTCTGCATTGAGCGTAGTCGAAGTGTTCAGGGGTTCGTCAGTCTGTTGAGGTTTTAAATATATTATTTTAACTGAAAGCGTGAGATGTGGTATGGCGTAAGGACTTAATTAAAGATCCGGTAGTGAAATGGATAGTTGACCCAGACCAGCCGGTTCCAATTTCGGCTTTCGTCGCCAGGTGGTGCCGGACGCTTGCTGATGTGATGCCAACCGGGATAACAACGCACCGTCTTGCAGGCTTCCTATGGTTTGCTCGCGGCATAGCGCTGACCGTGGCCGCCCTTGTGACCGGAAGTAAATACCTCATCGTGCTGACTCCGGTAGTTGCTCGTAATAATCACAATGATTCCCCGTTGCTTACTCCTTTTGATACTTTAAACAGGCTGCCCGGCCCGGTAGCAGCAATTAATCACTAAAACTTCTTATGCCTAAGCTCAATCTTATACTGACAGCATTTTGCATCTGTTGCACTCTTAGCGCATCCGCGCAGTACCATCCGGCCGGCGACTGGCTCGGCACTTTAGATGCCGGTGCGATGAAGCTGCGCGTCGTTTTCCACATTCAGGAAGCGAGCGACGGCTCTTTAAAGGCGACTATGGATAGCCCGGACCAGGGCGTTAAAGGCGTTAAGGTGCCGCAGGCAAGGCAGGATGGCGACAGTCTGCTCCTGTCGCTCGGAGTAGCAACCTTCAGCGGGGGCTGGGTGAATGACACAACAATAACGGGAACATTTGTGCAGGGCCGGGCCATCCCGCTCATCATCTATAAAACGAAGCTTACCGCCCGCCTCAGACCACAGACCCCGAAGCCGCCGTTTCCTTACAAAAGCGAAGACGTCACCTTTACCAACGGAGACAGGAGCATTACCTACGGAGCAACCCTCACTGCGCCTGATGATGGCAAGCGCCATCCTGCGCTCATCCTCGTAACCGGCTCCGGGCAGCAGAATCGCGATGAGGAAATTATGGAGCACAAGCCCTTTGCCGTGATTGCCGATTACCTTACCCGGCGTGGCTTTGTCGTACTGCGCACCGACGACCGGGGCAAAGGCGGGACGACGGGAAGCCTCATTGGCGCTACTACTGCCGACTTTGCTTCGGACGCAAGTACGGCGCTCGACTATCTCAAATCCCGCCGGGAAGCAGATACGCAAAAACTTGGCGTGCTCGGCCACAGTGAGGGCGGAATGATTGCCACGATGCTGGCTGCGCGGCGGAAGGACATAGCGTTCATAGTATCCCTGGCGGGGCCCGGAACGTCTATCAGGCAAACCATGATAGAGCAGAACGATGCCATACTGAAGAAGAAAGGTATGGATGGCTCGCAGCGTAGCGCTTATCTGAAACTGTATGGGGACATCATCGACCTGTTGCCGCATAATGGCACCAGGGATTCGCTGGCTTCGGCAATAGAACATACGCTGGCACGTTGGCGGGGAGCCACGCCGGCAGCCATTGTTGAAGAGACGACCGGCATAAAGGATGACGTCTCGCAGCACAGCTTCGCCGTTTCTTTCGCAAATGCGGTTGGCGGCTCCTGGTACCGGTACTTTTTTGCCTACGACCCCGCGCCGCAGATTAAAAACATTTCCTGCAAGGTGCTGGCATTAAACGGCGGGCTGGATATTCAGGTAGCGCCGGCGAGCAACCTTGGCGGCTGGCGCGCCGGATTGAAGAAGAGCCATTCAAAAGCTTATGAAGTAAAGGAGCTGCCGGGGCTGAACCATCTGTTCCAGCAATGCAGCCGCTGCGATGTGGATGAATACGGAGAACTGGAACAAACGATTGCTCCGGCTGCGCTCTCCGCTATTGGCGACTGGATGAGCAAAGAAATGGGTAATCAAGTTCGATAGTTATGCAGTCAAACAACGGTTGACAGCAATAGCTTCATCAAAAAAAAATTTCCTGATCATACATGCTTTCAACTCTGTTGTCTTGATTGGTGGTTGGTGAATGGTTGATGCTCTTCTTTTACGTCAGATGTCCTGTGGGTTAAATCACTCGTGTTGTAACGAACCGGCTAATACCTTTCAGAGTGATGATTCCATTGCCGCTACCCTTAAAATATTTCGTGAGATTGCTGACATACACGTCCGGAATCCGGGAGGTATGAGTGCTTTCTGATCCCACACATGCTGTAGAAGACCTCGGTAGGCGACAGCGATATTGTAGTCATTCTCCTATAAGTAGGTCAGTAGAATTAGTTTGAACTAAAAATATTCGCCGCGCCGTTGCGAGCCGTAATTCAAACTAATTGTTACGATCTACTTATTTGAAATTGCTGTAAATCTACCTTGACAGCCTGCGAAAATCCAGCCCGTCGCCGGCCACTACTGTACGAATGCTATCCGGCAATGCATTCAGAAAACTCCGTGCAGCAGCGGTGTCGCTGATCGCGAATACGGGCAGGGCCTGTGCAGCATCATAGGCCGGCCATGTGCGGAGTATTGCATCAGCAGGCATGTTTTGCAGGTGGGCCACCTTGTGTACAATCTCATCGGGCCACGCAATGCCGGGTGTGATGAACATCGGCATGTGCGCCGACTGCGAAGAAGCAATAGCCGCTTCTGTGCGATGATAAATGGCCATTCTACGCATGTAATCCGGCGCATAAAATGCGTTGACGACCACCAGGATGATATTCCCCGCCAATCCCGCGAAGAGGAACCCGCCAACCACTATTGCTCCGATCCTCCTCCGCCCTCGCAGCCGTTGCAGCAGGGCCACGATGAGGATGCTTAAAGCAGGCACGCAGAAGGCATTAAACTTGGCTTCCCCGAGCGGCAGCTTACCCGCAAAGGAGAGCAGGAAGCAAAGCAGCACCAGCAGTGCGCCGTAAGCCTGCAGCCAGCATTTACAGTCAGTCATTCTGCTGCGCAGCATATCGGCAATACGCGACAATGCAACACCAAAAGCGGCGATCCCCAACGCGCCGAAAACGACCTCACATACCAGGCCCGATCCCATGGACGCAAAGAAGTTCCATAGCTGCAAAGCCGCTTCCCGCACGCCATTCCGGGCCATGCGATACGCCCAGTACCGGCGCATTTCCTCGTCGCGCATCAGCTGTGATACGTCCGTGATGAAGAAGAGCGCGATGCCGCAGACGCACAGAAAAAGCGGCGTTATGAGTAGCGCTATACGATCCCACTCCTTGTTTCGCGCCAGCTGAATGCAGCGAACGACCGTAAGGAAAAAGGCCGGCGCGATTGCAATGGGATAGGTATAGGAAAATGGCGGCGCTACAGCCATAGTTACGCACAACATTATATAACCGCTTCTGCTCCTGATGCCGTCTTCAGCTACATTCATTAATCCCAACGTTTGCCAGATCGCAGTCAGCGCAAGAAAAATCTCCACTTCATAATGTTTCGCCTGTATGAGGTAATCGGTAAACGTCTGGGATGACACGACGATGAGCGGGAAGAGCAGCCGCAGCCAGTCTTCGCGGTCGGGAAAGATGCGTCGCATCGTTCGCCACGCCAACAGCATGCTTCCGATCGAAATAAGGAACGAGGGCAGGCGCAGCGACACGTAGCTGTAATGCGCTGCAGCAGTGATGCGCTTCAGAATGGCGAGGTACATGCGCGGTGCCTGCTGCGTAAAGTCGAGCGGCCCCCACAATGCCGCGGCGCTTTTAAACTTGAGGTTGTAAATCAGCCGCCATTCATCAATCCAGAACGGACGCAACGGGAAGAGCGCGGTGCTCAGGCCCCATATGCCTACAAGCACCAGCAGGCCGGGCGCGATGCGATGCAGCATCTGTGACGGATTGCGAAGCATTGTGGGCTAAGATACATCCGCGCGCATCCTGCAATGATGCACCACCGCAGACTAAGGCAGGCTGTTTGACTTATTTGGAAGGCATCAGGGAATTGAAGCCCGGACTTTACAGTAGTAATGCAGCCCAATCGGAGTACCGTCGCGCGCCGCTGTCATAGCGCGCGACTGCCCTTTTTGCTTACTTTTTGGGCAAGCAAAAAGTAAGACAGCTGGGATTCAGAGACTTTTAACTCAGATTAACTCAAACAGCTTCCTAGGCAGGCTGCACGTACTGCACTACTGCGGAATAACAAACCGGTCTGCATCACACAGAAAAGGGAAATGCGCACGGGTTTCTTCCAGCAACTGTTTGCTCAGCATGATTGTATGCACTGCTGCGACGCCCTCACCCTCTTGCCAGAGTACTTCGCCCAATGGCCCGAACGCGCTGCTGTCGCCGCTGTAGGCTATGCCGGCTCCGTCTTCGCCAATGCGGTTTACGCCGATGCAGTAGCATTGATTCTCGATGGCGCGGGCTTGCAGTAAGGTCTTCCAGGCGAGGCTGCGGCGTTGCGGCCAGTTAGCCACGTAGAGCAGCACGTCGTAGCCGCCATCCGCCGCGTTGCGCGCCCATACCGGGAATCGCAGGTCGTAACATACGAGCGGACAAATCTTCCAGCCTTTCACTGATACAATCAGTCGCCGCTCTCCGCTTGTATAATGAGCATCTTCGCCCGCATAGCCGAAGAGATGCCGCTTGTCGTAAATGCCGCAGACGCCGTCGGGCTGCATCCACACAAAGCGGTTGTAGTAACGGCCGCCTTCTTCGATAATGAGCGAGCCGCCGATGATAATGCGATGCTCCCTTGCAGTGTCGCGCATCCATTGCACTGACGGGCCATCCATCGATTCTGCCAGCCGCTCCGGGGCCATCGAGAACCCGGTGGAGAACATCTCCGGCAGCAGCACAACTTCTTTCTGCCCTTCTATTCCGGCAATGAGCGAACTGTAATGCGCTAAGTTGGCGACTTTGTCTTCCCACACGATGTCGGGCTGTATAATGGTGATGTAAAGGCTTTCTGCGACAGGCATAGTAATGAGGCGCTGGTAAGATATTTATGCGAAATTGCTGAACCGCTTCCACAAACCTTCTACGGCATGAAACACTTTTTCCCGCTCCTTGCGCTTACCATCATCCCGCTATGCGCGAATGCCGGTGATAAAGACAAGCCTGTTGACCTCACCGGTAGCTGGCGCGAGACGGCCCGGCAAGACCGCGGTAACGAGCCGGTGGCTTATAACGACACCACCTTCTACGACTTCCTGATTGGCAACGAATACACTACCCAGCGCAAGAACGCCTACATGTACCGCGGCACCTACAAGGCCACTGCGGGCACGCTCGACCTCGGCATGAGGGCCTACAATGTGCTCGAGATGTCGCATGACCGGATGGTGCTGAAGGATGACGGTGGTAAGTATGAATTCCGCCGCTACGACAAAGCCTCGGCTACCACAGAAAATAACGATGCAGCAGCAAGCGGCAACCGCGCCTACAAAGACGATGTCAGCACCGGAAAGGTAAGCCCGGCGCAGCTTTCCGGCAAATGGGACGTGTACAAACGGACGAGCAATGCGCAACAGGAATCCATCGATTACAACACCATCATCCGCAGCATCAGCCTGAAAGCATCCGGGAGTTCCGTCACCGGCAGCGTGTCTGCGGCAAAAGACATGGAAGGAGCGCCTTCCTGGCAGGTGACGCGCTATAGCGGCGGCACGCTCTATTGCAGCGGTAAAAGCGCACGCGAGCTGAAGGTGCTCCGTTGTGCGGACGGTGAGCTGATTTTGCAGGAAGGCGCCATTACCTACTTTTTTAAGCAGTTCAAGTGAGTGGGGAGTAGTGAATGGTGAGTACTAACCACTAATTACCATCGTGATGCAGCCGCTCTGCGAGCCACAGAAAATCCATTACAAAACCGGCAACACTCTTTTCAAAATCCGCATCCAGCAATGCTCCGCCTGCATCGAACTTCCGCTCTACCGCCGGTATGACGAGCAGCGTAGGCGATGCAATGCCGAACAATGCGGGCACAAGCTGCAGCATCTGCTGCGCCGCGCGCATTCCGCCCATCGCGCCCGGCGAGGAGGTGCACACTGCGAAGGTCTTGCGTGTCTGCTTGGGAAAATGGTCAAAGAAATTCTTCATCGCGGGCGAGTAGCCTCCGTTATACTCCGGCGATACCAGGACGAATGCCTGCGCGGCGAACACGCGCCGCGCAACTGGGGCGAATGCCTGCGGGATATGCTCCGGCGTCTGCCATACGCTTTGCACAAAGGGCAGCACCACTTCCTGCATGTCGATAAGGCCGGTAGCATGCTGCGGCGCACGGGCCTGAAGCTGGCCTTGCAGATGCAGCGCCACCCGGTGCGACAGCGCGCCCTTGCGCGGCGAACCCGCAATGATTTCAATATTCATAATGGCGCAAAGTTGAATCAGGAAAGCGGGGCAGTCTGCAGCATAATCTTATGAGCGCATAAGCATGCCTTCCGCTACCGGCGCGGCTTCCGTCAAAGCATCAATGATTTGGATTCATACCCGCATTTCGTCCGGCTGCCAGTTTTTGATGCGCTGCTTGATGTCGCCGGCCGACAGGTTTTCGGATAATGCCTGCTGAATGAGCGCGAACAATTCATTATCGCCGGCAAAGCGGAGCGCAGCAATGCGGCCAAATCCAAGTCGTGATTCCAATTGCTCGAAGCGTTCGCCGGTCAGCTGATAGTATCGCAGCCGCATCTCAAGGCGTACGATCCTGTTCTGATTGCCGAGGGCATAGTGCTGGCGCAGCATCGTGCCAAGAAAGAATATGAGAATGGCAGCCGCAGTGATGCCTATCCACACGGGCCGGTCGGCCGGATAATGCCATGCGCAGTAAGCGCTGCCCAAAACAGCCGCTGCGCTGAGCGGCAAAAAAACGAAGTGATGCGGCGGGTAATAGCGGATGTGGTTGCGGTAATTCTGCGTTGAGGCCATATTGAAGAATTGAAAATGGAGAATTGATATAACGCTATGCTTCGTAGGCCTTTCGCAGGAGGCGTATTACCTGAGGCGTCAGGTCATGCTCCCCGTGCAGGCGAATGTAGTGTACGTAATGCGCCTTGTATCTGATGCACTTATAGACGGCATCGTCTTCTACGGCTTCCGGCAGCGAGAAGTGCAGGTCGAGCGCGCGTTTCATGGGCTTTGCGATGAGGAATGTTTTGTCTGTCACAAACACGATGCAGGCCTTTGTAGCACCGAACGCCACGCCTGGCCAGGCGCCTACCGTCTCTGCCAGCCGGTCAAAGAGCTGTATTACTACATCAGCCTTTCGCTCGAAGATGGAGTCTATGTCTACCTTCCGGCAGTAATGCCATTGGCGCAGGGAAGCGACCGGGCGCTCACATTTCGGGCAGATGACGGGCATGTGGACTACATGTAATAAAGGAGTGCCGGGCGGTTTGACAGCAACCGACTGGTCTATACCTTGCCGGCAAGGAACACTTTCAGGGACACCACATACACTTTTTCTCCCGGGTTCTGTAAGCAAGGGATATTTAAACCGGGAATGCTGCCCGGGAGCCCGGTAAAGCAAACAGCGATACAGCGTTATGCGGAAACAACCGGGCAATGGTGCAAATTTTTTGACTTCTTTAACTTTATAATTCAACCCATTCATCCATGAATGCTCAACTTTAACTTTACAATTCAACCAATTTATCCTATGAACAATCAATTACCCCCCCCCATCAAAGCATCAAGTATGCTCCTCCTCCTTAGCCGCGAGCTGGCTTAGGCAGCGCGCTCCCTTCCTTTTTTTCTGCCTGATTATGGCCTGCTTATCTACGCTTCCTATGAGGAGCATTGCTACTGTTATTATCAACCCGGGCTGTAACTTTTCGGAGCATACGGTAGCGTCCATCAGCATTTCTCTTAGCGAGATCGCTACGACCAACTGCGATGCCCTGATCGACCGGAGCGGTACCATCAAAACCGTATCGTGGAGCAAGGAAACCGGCGGCTTCTCAACGCCCACCGCGCAAGGCGGCATTTACGTCGAAGACTTTGCCGGCCACTCGACTACCATATC